>OVAF01000110.1:0-42308 GCA_900406245.1 Odontarrhena argentea | reverse complement strand
CTTCTACCCCTAGGCAGGGCTGTTGAAAACAAGATGATAGAAGAGTTAATAAATGAAGTATTTAAGATGCTTGAAACGCAAGCAACATTTCCAACTATTTATGATGCTTGGAACGCAAGCATCTTCTGAAGATTTCAAAACGCTGACCTAACTTATGTTGTTTCTCAGAGGGAATAGTGCCGTGATTGTCACCGGGGGGTGACGAATGGTAAGGAGCAGGACGTGAGGCGTGTCGCACAGAAGAGACTTTTCCTTTGTGAATGACATAAACATTGCAGAAATCTGGAGCTGCTTTTGAAACACTCGTAGGTAAATCCGTTTTGAATCTTCTGTTGATGAACAAATTTTTTGAAATGGAAACCCTAAATTTGGTTAAATCTTCTTACGCACTCAATCATTTGATTAATCAAAACCCAAATCAATTATAGTTACCTCATAAAGCTACCTCGTGATGGAGCACCGAGGACTAAATTCTCAATAGCAGATACCGTAACATATTCGACTATTGCTTTAACTTTATCTACGTCTTCCAGCAAAACATCCTGACAATGAATCTGCAAAAACCATTTTCAAAAACTTTGATCGAATAAAACCAAAAATCAAAAACCCGTTTTTTGGATACCTCTTTGCGGCTGCAGTAACAATGGAAGGATACAAAGAGGTCTTTAGTATGTTTCTCTATATTTTGCTTATGTTTTACTCCATCTTCAATATCTGCATATTTCCAAGAAAATCGAAAAAAAAAAACCCTATAATTAAGGACTCGGACTTTGCGCAAGATTAATCATGGAGCAAAAATGATAAACCTAACCTATGGAGGAATGAGATTTGGGAAGGACATGAATAAGAGCAAGAGTTTGGCCACGAGTAGCAAGATTCTCCATAGTCCATTTAAGAGCATTTTGGCTAGTTTTGTCTTTGTCTATTGCAACTGCCACAGAACCTGTTTTGTTACCTTTACTTGCCGTGTCTCCTTTAGGTAGCCACATTCTTCTTCTTCTTCTTCTTCTTCTTCTTCTTCTTCTTCGTTAATTTTACAATTTCTTTTTCCTTTTTTTTTGGTAAAAGGAAACAATAAAAGAAATGGATCAATTTTCTAACTTACTTTTCCTGGTAAATGTTATATTTGGAGGACAAAAAAAGAGACTAGATGTAAAGAAAAATCGATAATGTAATGGGTTGAGAGGTTAATCTATTTCTGATCTGATGGATGTTATTTAAGGGTTTTATTTTTGTGGATTATTTTCTAATTTCGGACTTATAGAACACAAACCACACAAACTAATGACTTTTTTTTCTTAAAAAAAGGAAAACTGATTTGATTTTATATATTGAATGTGCTGAAACTAGAACACTAGCTGAATTATAAGAAGATTATGTACAATGAGAATGTTGGAAAAAAAATTATGGACTGTTGTAAAAAAAATGATTATGTATATTAGGCGGCAAAAATTAGGTTGCAAAATTTCAATATGTTAGAATCGCCGAAGAGATGATTCACCAAGGGTCAATGATTTAGAGTGATTATCCTTATGTTGATAATCAGAACCATTGTATATAGTCTAAGAAAGCACGTTCATATTTATTTACTACCTAGAACTGTTCAAAAAAGAAAAAAAAAAGTTAAGAAAAAGTTATAGGAGACTTATACGTGGTTTTATATTTTATCTGCCGAATCGAGTTCTGTAAATAATGCATCTTTAATTACATCATAATAAGTACCATATTAAAACATCATGTACTTAATCAACTATTTTACGTAATAAATTTATAGGGTGTTATATAACCAAAACAAAACAAAAAATTAAAAAAGTAACAAAAAGATTTTGTCACATAATGATGATTTGGTTATATATTGAGTGAAAAAAAAAAATGTTTTATGTTATTTTTGCCAATTTTCTAATAGTATAAATATAAATAAATGTTATGGAGACTTTTGTCGGTAATATTTCATAAAGAAAGTGGAAAACAAACCTACGGACCACTGACCTTTTTAAGATTAGATTAGATCAGTACTGTCTTTTTAACTTTACGATGCTTTCCTTTTTTTATTTTTGTTGAATTTGATAATAAACACATACACACATAACAAAATAATCTTTTTCTGTTAATCAGTTTTCCCATTTCGATCGGCGAGATGATAAAATAAGTTTGCTGGCAAATTATAAACTAAATATGTAAAATTTGATTCCATTTTACTAATACATATATTGGGCTTTCTTGCGTCAATGAGAAACTGAGAGGCCCAAGATCATTTCTTACAGATTGTATTTTCGTTTTTCTACATTTCACATTTAATTTCGGTAACAAAAAGGAAAGAAGCATACGTTACTTTCGAGCTTCTCTCCAAAAAGGAAAATACTCTTTACACGTATTTGTATTTTGACATAAAGAAAATTTAGTTTTTCTGTTTTCTATTTTGATATATTTCCATGCATTTTATAGGTGCAAGTCTTTAGAAGTTTCTGTATCGTTTTTACTCCCTCCTGATTTGAGTGTCATGCATTTGATATTTGTATTTTCTTTTTTTTTTTTTTTACTTTTTAAACTCGACTTTTATGTAAAAGAGTTTCCAATCATAACAGTTTCGATTGGAGATGATGACTATTAATCTGTAAACATTATCTGGGCTTATGGGACTGTAGTACTACATTTAGTGGGAAGGTGCTTTAATGCAGATTCCTCAACTCTGCTACCATATTTTTAATTTTCTTTTTTAACTTTAATCAGAAACTACATTTATTGCTGCTCATTTATGTTATTTGGCTTTTAAGCCTTGAAGANTTTTTTTTTTTTTTTTTTTTTTTTTTTTGAATATCAACAATCATAACTTCTGATTTATTTATTTTTCAATTAAAAAAAAAAGCAGTCTCTTTATAGATTCCAACTTCCATAAGGACTGAAAACAAACAACCAAACCAAACATCATTATCAATTTTATTTTCAAATAAAGTAAGCAATCTATTAAAATTACTTGAATGGAGTAAAGTTTTGTTGGGAAGAAAAAAGTGCAAGCTTTAATATTTACTCAGTGTTGTTTTGGGTAGAACAACTCGTGCAATGGAAGGGCTGTGATGAAAGTGACAAATAGCTATAATCTCTCTTTGCATTTATTGTGACTATATCTCCTTTGGACCCGATCCCATTCAACTCTTCTTCACAGATGTCTCAACCTCTCTCTCTCTTCTCTCCTCTCCTCTCATCACTAGCCTCTTTCTCTGAGTCGTCTCATTTAAGTTCTCTAACCGACACAACGTTTGAATTCATGGATCATACAATGTCTAAAGACTCTCTGCTTGCATCTAAACAGTAACAAAACTTCAAATCCTTTTTCAGCTTTGTTTTTTACTGTCTTGAGTAATGCTTGTTCCTGATGCTTCTGTGATGTCTTATGCAGAGGAACCTTTTTGTCAAGATTCTCTCAGACCAAAGTTGTTCATATCTCACAGGTTTAGTTTCCTTGCAACTCAGATGAAAACTTTCTTCTACAGCTGTCAACTCAATGAATCTTTCTATTCATTTCCTTATCATTGCTTGAAACTCACTTTCTTTATGACTCTGTTGTCATTGAAAAGTATAGCCAAAGAGTGTTCCTAGAGAGACCGGTTTTGATTCTCCGAAGAAGAACAGAAAGTTTCACCTCTACAGAACAGAACTCGAGCAGGATGTAAGTCACACCTCTCTCTTCTAAACCAAATAAAGATACATGAACATTTTCTTTAAGCTCAGAGTCCGTTTCTGGTCTGAAACAGGTGCAGAGATTAAAAGATCAACTGCAGAAAGAAACCGAACTGCGAGCTCTATTGCTTAAAGCTTCTGATGAAAGCCATAAGACTGAGCTTTCTCACACATCTTCTCTTCCACATAGTGTATGTTTTCTCTACCTTCTCTTCAAGTTCTTTATGCCTGCAAGATTCAGATATATAAAACACATGAACCTTGTGGTCGTTCCTTCAATACCCATCTGCAGGTTCAAGAACTTCTCTCAAATATCGCAGTTATGGAGACCACAGTCTCTAAGCTCGAACAAGAGATCATCTCTCTACATTTCTTGCTTATTCAAGAACGGAACGAGAGAAAACTCACCGAGTACAGCCTCGCGCATTCTTTATCTCCACCTGTATGTTAGTTAAAGTCTTATGTCTGTCTAATATTGTCTTCTGCGGCTGGCTCTGACTCAAGATTGTTTGCCCAGAATGCAACAGATTTGGTTAGATTTTCCGAAAAGACTGAGACTTTTACCCGCAAAGATCACAGAGCACAACCTAAAAGCAAACTGGCAAAGAGTTTGCGGAGTTATGATAATGCTATTGAGCTGTCCAAAGAGATGATAAGATGCATGAGAAACATATTTGTGTCTCTTGGAGAAACATCTGCTGGATCCAAATCTTCACAAGAGATTACCAGTTTCTCTACTCGCGATAATCCATCATCATCGTCGTGGTGGTCGCCTTCAGAACACTCACGAATCTCAAAGTGGGTACAGAGCCCACGGATCGATATTCAGAAGAACTCAGATGTTTTAGCAGCAGAGAGCAACGTATTTGATCCTTATCGAGTCCAAGGAAGGCTGAGCTGGACTGATATAGGAAGTTACATATACGCAACTGAAGTGGCTTCGATGTCTGTTGAGGAGAAACGGCTTGGATATGCGTCAGAGGAGTTGTGGAGATTCAGGTACCAAAACATTTTACCTAACTCCTGAAATTCAGTTATGGTCGTCGGAGGTTGACAAAACTCTTATCTGGTTTCACAGAAACCTCGTTGAAAGACTTGCCAGAGTAAATCCAACTGAATTGAGCCAGAATGAGAAGCTTGCCTTCTGGATCAACATATACAATGCCTTGATCATGCATGTAAAAAGTCTTTGAAATTTCCCTCAGCTATTGATTTGCAGATACAAAACTTACAATTTCCATGGTCTGGTTCAGGCATACTTGGCTTATGGTGTACCGAAAACTGACTTGAAGTTCTTCTCCTTGATGCAAAAGGTTTGATTTCCAACCCAAAACTACTTATCATTTCCTTGTTTGCCTCTGACAGAGATTAAAATTCTCATCAGGCTGCTTATACAGTTGGTGGGCATTCATACAATGCAGTTACGATCGAATACATGACTTTAAATATGAACCCTCCTACGCATCGACCTCAAATAGTAATAAACTTGGCTTAAACTCCCTTCATTTCTACAATTTCTTCACCTCAATCCCTAACTTAAACCTGGAGTTTCAGGCTCTGCTTCTCTCCATTCTCAAGCTAAAAGTATCAGAAGAACAGAGACAGGCGGGGATAAGCACGCACGAACCTCTAGTGTCTTTCGCTCTCAGCTGCGGAATGCACTCATCACCTGCGGTAAACTTTTCCAGAACTATCTGCATTTCACACCAGATCCTTATACCAACATTTCAAATCACCTGCAGGTGAGGATTTACTCAGCCGAGAACGTTAGAGAGGAGCTTGAAGAAGCTCAGAAAGATTATATCCAGGCGTCAGTGGGAGTGAGCCCCAGAGGGAAGTTAATTGTACCCAAAATGCTTCACTGTTTCGCCAAGAACTTTGTTGATGAATGCAAAGTTGCTTTGTGGATTTCACGACACTTGCCTCCTCGCCAAGCCGCATTTGTTGAGCTGTGTATTCACCGGAGGCAAAGGTGGGGTTTTCTAGGTTCATCTAGTAGCAAATGCGGTGTTGTTCCCTTTGACTCACGGTTCCGGTATTTGTTTCTTCCATAAAAAGAGAATGATGTTATGGAAGCACACTGTTGCAGTTTTAGGGCTAAGGTAGGTGATTCATCTTCTTTTCTTAAACTAATAATCGGATTAATAGATTTAGATAAGCTAAACGAAATAAGAAGACGAAATACATTCTCTCAAGATGCAAGAGTTTAATATTTATCACCAGCATACATGGGATTCAGACACATAACTAGATGCCCTGAGTTGTGTCTGAGATAGAATAAGAAGAAAGAGATAAAACTAACTTGGCCCTAACTAGGCATTGATGGATGAAACATCTACTTTCCGAGATGCTTGGACCACGTTCTTGTTTCCAGGGAATGACTTGCGGGAGACATCCACAAGCGCTTTGAAGCTGTAAGGTTCATGCATAGATAACTCAGAGAGGACTTTTCGGTTCAGCTGGATGTTCTCCTTTGTCAACCCATGAATGAAATTACCGTAGTTCACCTGTTTTAAGCTTTAGATGTTAGAATTCCAGCCAAACATGTCAATTTCGTGTTCTTCACCAGGAAGAGGGTATTGATTCGCATTAATAGCATATAATCGAAAGAAATATACGAGCATTAAAACAATGGAATAACGAGTAGAAATTAACAGAAGTCATAAAAATGAGAAATCAAGGAAACATAGGTATCCATGTTACTCTACTTACATCATGTATGAATCATGGTTTCAGTTAGTTCCAAACAATTGACAGGAAAAGAATTGGTCATATTTACCAGCACGAAATGACTATCGTCTTTAATGTAAACAATCACACACTAGATCATCTCTATTTGGATAAGTATCTCAAGACATTGGAAAGCTCCAAATTTGATCAAAGACAAGCAATCTTCAACGCCCTTACTTCGATTTTTGAACTAATCCTGTCGATCTTCTACATCTACCCAACAAGTTCTATTTCTAGCAGCTGTATAGATGCAAACAAAGAGTGCCACTATCTAAAAGCAAATTTGAGAATACAAACATCAAACTTCAACTTAATCCATCAAAAGTTAAGGCCAAAAATCAGACTACAACTTGTGACCTAAACGAAGACGGTTAAGCAATGTCCAAATTCACAATCATTTCATACCAAAAGCCTAAATCTCAATTGCTTTGATCATGAAACGCTTTGAAAACTAATCACAGATTGAAAATTATAGCAATCACTATCTCATCATCTCAATTCCAACCCCTTTAATCAGAAACTCAAATCCAGAAGCTAGAACGAAATTGGAATCTAGCTAAACCCCAGTCAAAATTGGAAAAAACAGGGAAACGAGAAAACGTACTCCGTGCTGACGAGAGCCAGCGTTGATACGCTCGATCCAGAGACCTCTCATCTCACGTTTCTTGTTGCGCCTATCTCTGTAAGAGTACTGAAGAGCTTTCTCAACTCTTTCCCTCGCGATCCTTATGCAATTCTTCGCTCTTCCTCTGAAGCCCTTCGCTAGCTTGAATATCTCCTTCTTGTTCATCTTTTCTCCTCTCTTCTTCCTTGTCTCACTCTCCTCACTCCACCTTTCTTCTGCTTCCAACGCCGCCTCTGTAATTTCCCTCTTGCTTCACTTCCAGGTCGGGTCGCGTCGGATATCCGATCACAATGGGCCTCTGTTAAAGCCCATTACTCATCAACACTCAACCTAAGACACGTGTTGCCACGTCATGAAGAGCCAGTGACACGTGTCATAAGCTTTCATTCTTCCCGGGAAACAGACAAAAACCAGAAATTTATTTTTCACTCATTTTATTAAGTGGCTTTGCTCTGTTCTGTGTTGATCATCACACAGAAAGAACCAAAAGAGAAGACTTTCACTGTCAAATCCAAAATGAGAAGAGAGACGATGGATAATCACCACCACCAATCGGACGGTGTGGGCCAAGGGAAACTATATTCTCCGGACCATGCTATCAAAATCGATACAAAATCCGACGAAGAAAGCGTAGACCAAGCGAAACTCTACTCTCCTGGCCACGCGATCAAAATAGCCAAGTCTGAAAATTCAGAAGAACAAGAGGGGATGATGATGCTGGGGATGAAGAATCTTTCGGAGGTTAAAGATAAAGTGTTGGAGAAACTAAAGGCTGCTTCTGTTCCCTCGGAATCTTTGGAAAACACTAAACAGTTTTTGGAAGGTGTGATTAAAGATTTCGCTGGAGCGGCGCAGGGGATGACGAAAGACGCGTTGCATCGGATTAAGACTCATCTCGCTGATATTCTTCCTTCTGTTTCTCCTGCTGTTACTGGAAAGGTTTGATTTTTTCAAGATTTCAGTTCATTGGGAAAAGGTGTTTATCTGAATTGTGTCTTGTCTCTGTGAATAGATTGTGGATGATGCTGAAAAGGAAGCTACTGAAGGAGAGGAGGAAGAAGAAGAAGAAGAAGAAAAGAGAAAGTCTAAAGAAAGCTCCGGTGATGAAGTCGCCGGAAAGTTGCCTTATGTGTCTCCCACATCTTCGTTTTTCGGTTCTATTGCCAAACCTTTCTCGAGGCTTTGATGGGTTTTCGATATCTGAGATGAATAAGATAAAAAGTAGAGACGATATCTGAGGTTTCGTGTTTGCTTATCGTGAGTGAAGATGTATACTCTAATACAATATGTTGGTTTTTTTCACTCAGATGTAATGAGTTTTGTATAATTGGAGTTTCAGACTTTTTATGTTCTTGGCCTTGGGTTGTTTGTAATAGCACACAAATTTTAAAGATTGAATATAAGAATTCAATGTTAAAGGAAGAGAGACCAAAGAGATTCTTGTCTGTACAAGTTATACATGTACGTATCTATATATATTTGCAATGTCTATCCGAGCTTGGGATGAATACAATTATACAACTGACAAAATGGAACCGATGATTCTTCTTGATTCCCGGAGACTCTTTTGTTTGCAGCATGCTATGTGTTCTTCTCGAGGACAGATAAAGCCGGAGTCAGATAGTTGTTCGCCTTATCCGGCAAATGCGCCACCTGTGAGAGAGAGAGAGAGAGATGTCAGTTTATATGAGGAAGTAACTCATCCAGTAAGTAACTCTTATGGTTATTTACCAGCTCGTAGAGCTCTATTCCTTGCTCAGCGACGTACTCATGGCAAACCTGCAAGAGAAACCGAAAGAATGTAAAGTCATCTAATGTTGTATTATAGGCGTAAGATCAAATCTTTCTAAGTTGAGGTTTCTTCTTGTGTCAAAGATTGCACATATCTTAGATGTGGTTTCTTGTTCTGGTTCAATAACTGAATCTTTTCTCATCTGTTCTATGAAGTGTAACTCACATCAAAGCTTTTGTTTCTCGCGGTTGAATCGTGCAGTGACTTGACACAAATATCAGCCACATCTGCGCAACTGATGCCCTGAAAATAAAAGAGAATTTGGGCATTTGAAAGTTAAGTAAGCTCAGTCAGAGAGTGTTTTGCGGTATGCAAGCGAGGTGACTAGAGTTTCTGTTTCATGGTTAAAACTAACCTGAGAAATTCTGTTTCCTTGATCAAATATCAGAGCTCTTTGCCCGCCTGGCTCCTCCTGCATAGAAAGTTTGCAATGTAATCAAGCCATTTACATAGACATTGGCTGAAAGTCTGAAACTCAAAGAAAATACCTTCAAGGGACCGGGACGAATAATGGTGTATCCAAGGCCTGATCTTCTCAAAGAATCTTCACCAGCCTGACAAATTTAGTGTACAGTGACAGCGAGGTGAGAAAACATGAACCAATTGGCTCAAAAGCCCTAACAAGCCGTAGCCCAGACGAATTCAAGAGTTGTTACAAAACTTGTTTCAGACCAAGTAGACTCACCCTCTTAGCTTTTAGCACTTGCTCCCTTCTGTTGGGCTCTACTCCTGAACCAGTACATGATACTAGAATAAAATCGGTTTCTTGACCCGCCTACAGAGAAAAAGCAAAACGTCGATACCTTTCCTGTTTCTTCCCTCTTTCGAGTGATGAACTTCGACAAGTCAGAAAAGGTTGAAGTACTTACAGGCAACGCTTTTATGTACTCGAATACAAGGCTGAAACTTCTTAGATCTTGTTGTGCATTAGCAAGTCCATCAACAGCTCTCTGAAAGAGAATAAAACCAACAGATTGCTCAACACAGATAATACAGAATGAAAGTTTTTGGTTAGTGATCAAGCTGATCAAGCCCAAAACAACTGCTGAAGGATGGAAAAGAGTAAGGAAACCTGTCTTTTAGGCTCAAAGCGTATTGTCAACGTGTGAACGAGAAATGGATCTAGCGGTGGATCTTCTGGGTTAACTGGACGAAAGGCTGAAAATGGCACCCTTACCTGCCCAAGGAACCAAATTTTTAGCCGAAGAAAATAGAAGAAAAGGGGGACCGATCAATAAACAAGCCCGATGCTTTTCATACCCGACAAAATCCTGCTTTGGTGCTAATCCTAGCAAAATACAATTTGCTCTGAGACATATCTGATGATGGACCAGCTTCAAGGATTACAACATACGATCTTCCATTCCCACCAAGAGAGAAGACTAAACCTTCATACCTATGAATATAAGTTCATAAGAACAGCCACCAAGAGCACGTATATCAAACAAGGCTAATTGGGTTCCATGAGGTGCACGCCATTTCCTAAATTTGTATGATCGAGTTCGCAGAACAAGCTGAGAGTATCAACCGTGGAATACCTGTCGAGAGTGGAACCTAGTGGAAGTGAAAGCTTCTTTGACAACTCAACATATCCTCCTCGGGTGAAAACATAACCTGCATTCGAAACTCAATTAAACCAACATACCCGAAAACAAAACATCGAACTTCACATTGCCTCATTCAGAGAAGAAATAGTGTCTACCTGAAAATTCAGCTCTCTCAGATTCAGTGAACTCAAACTTAGCATCAATTCCACCATCATATTTGGAAGCAGTGGAGTCCTGAAAATAAGTTCCTTGACGAACCTCCCAACCGTCAAGTGACTCAGCCGACTTGAATTTCGCAATTAGTAGCTTGCTTTTGCTGCTTTTACCAGCTCTTAGTTGCGCTAGTCTGTTATTGTAATCCTACAAAAATACTCACAGAAATGACTACTCTCTACTCAACAAGAAACCAAATCGACCGCGGTTTAGTCATGGAAAAATTCCGTCACACCTGAAAAGCCTTGGTGAGATTATAAACACCCAAATGATCAACCCTGGTAAGGTCTGCAGTAATGGTAGACCGAGCAGTGGCGCAATAGATGATCTTATTGCAACTTTCAACCGCGGATCTGAGCGTTGACGGTTCGCCAACATCTCCAACCACAATATCCACTGATCTTGGCAACATACTCATCACCTCCTCATCTTGTTTCCTCACCAAAGCCTGAAACAATATAACTCAAATCTTTCAAACTCATAAAACCATTTGCACAAATTAGACCAATACATTATATTATATCATTAAACAAATCAGCATTTTTGAAATGTTACCGAACCTTGACGGTGTAGCCACGGAGCATAAGTTTACGGACGACAATACGGCCAATTCGGCTAGTAGCCCCGACGACTAAAACGGTGACGTTTTGAGCTCCGGGAACAGCGAATTCACACATAGGTCCTTCTCTAATCAGAAGACTATCAAGACCATCCTGATCATCGGGTCGGGTCGTCCTCGAAATCTGACCTAACCCAGAGAATTTCCTCCACACCTCGTCGAATATCTGCCGCGATCGCCGTCCTAACCCGACAGGATTCACATCATCCAATTTCAATTGCGGCGGAGACGGGGACTGAGCCATCGGTGGTGGAGCTACATCGAGATTCTTCTCCGCCGTCTCTTCGGCTTCCTTTGTGGTAGTGGCCCTTCCGGGTCGGTTTGTGGTCTTCTTTTCGCGGCGATTCTTGTCAGAGGATGAAGGTGGAGGCGGAGGAGGAGAAGAAGAAGATTGAGCCTTAGGGATTGCGATTTGGGACCGATCATGAGAAACCCATCTGTGAATTCTCTTGTTGATATTGAAACCGTTGCCAAAATTTGAACTTAGGAACCTTGCATCAGTCGTCGCCATGTTACTACCAACGATACTACCCACCATTTTTGTTGCTCTGCTTCTACAACAAAACAGAGCTCAAGCTTCACTTTAAAAAAAATTTATATATTTCTTTCAAATCCGTATAAATACTTTGGATAATTAGGTATAGATACACTTGTTATATGAATCTTTGCATGCTAGTCTGTCGATGAGAAGACTCTTGGTCGAAATTTGAAATGGATAATGAAAGAGAGATTTTTTTTGGATTTTGACATATCAGAAGGTTAAGAAGAGTGAGAGGACAGAGAAGAGAAGAAGACCACAGAATCTGGTTTGTGTGTTGGACAGTGATATGACTTCTGAGCCAATTAAGTAGCCACGTTCACTCACGCTTTTCCTCTAATTTTTCTTATTTATTTATCTCAAATTTGAAATGACCTACCTAATAGGCAAATATGCATTGCAAATTACCAGAATTTGGAATCTATACCAGGTGGTTACTGGTGCGAACGTTGAGCTTGTGAAACCAGAACCTAATTCAATTAGCGATATGAAGATGTTATTGTTATTAGTACAGGTTCACTCAAAAATGTACTACTTGCCTAGCAAGTTAAGTCACTACTTATATTACATTCTTGCCCACACAATAAGGCATTTTACAACATAGAAGAGAGAAGCAGAGTGTATGTATGTATAATCAAAGAATCACCAACCAGATCAAGCTACCTGTGTGCGACCTGACCGGAGCATGGGTTAGCATCTACGAAAATTCTTCTGCTTCATTGGCACATAAGCTGAGAAACTCTTTAAGTCGTCACTCAAGAGCTTTCCCCAAGTTAATCATCATCATCACTCAATCGCTCATGACTGTTGAATACAACTCCCATCTAAGCAAAACCCTTGTAGATTTTGTTTACTGTCTTCTCATGTATCTCAACTTTGCTCTTGTTATTCACTTCTTCTTCAAATGGAGCTCAGAGACACCAGCCTATTTTTTCTCTTCCGAACTTTTGGAAGAAGATTAGATTTCCTTTTTCGCTTAGATCCTAAATGAAATAAGTATATACAAATTAATCAACCGGAGGTTCCAGCGACTTCTGCAGTTCTCTGTCTCATCATTTCCATGACGGCTGCTCTTCGCCGTGAATCTGCTTGCTGCTGTAACCTTCTCAGATGTTCCCTTAGGTCCCTGATTATAGAGATTTACAATTGATCAACACAAATCATACCAACCATTCAGTTCGAAACGCTTTGCCAAATTTAGGACCAGGGTTCTTAAATATCCAAAAATGTCGTTCGCGATTGCAAGTTCTCAGATGGGACATAAGAGAAACTTTTGAAAGAGAGTGTATCTAGTGAATGATCACACAAGAATCGATTGCACAATGTTAAACAAGGACAGAGGTTGAAGAGGTTACCTGCATCGAGGTACGTCACACTTGGATTCCTTGCAGGCCCGAGCGTGGAGCTGCAGGAGATACCACATCTTCTTGCATAGAACACAACCTCCTGAAGCACGCACTTTGCAACGGAGACCATGCCGGAATAACCCCTTCACTTTGCGGCAATTGGGATAGTCGCACTTCGACAAACGGCACTGAGACGCATGCACCAGAAGATCGAGCATTTTCCTGAGCTGTAATTTAAGATAAATGAGACACTTTATCATTTCAGGAGAGCTAAATGACATAAATTTCTCTACGTTAGCGCACCTTCCATATTCTCAAAACAGAAGACTAAAGCAAAAGAGAAGAAGAGGAAGAGTATTCCAGAGCATCTACCATAAAGTAACAAAAACTAGATACTACCATACCTGCAAGACCCTCAATTGCCTAGCTTCTTTGTTCTGAGCATTCTGATCAGCTAATGATGGGTGATTGGTCAACTTGTGAGGATGATTAATAGAACCCTCTTTACTGTAACAAGCATTGCACACATCAAAGTCTGGGCAAACTTCACAGCGCCAGCCTTGACCACTTTCGATATCGAGATGACATGTGTTACATGTCGTGACAAAGGCAGGAGCAGTTGGATTGTGCAGATGATAAAGCACCATCATGGAAGAATGTTTTGCTCGCCTCAGTGTATCATACTGATAATGGTTCCCTTGACAAAGGCTCAGGAATGCTTGCCTGGTATCAAAAAATTCACTTTCAAGTATCTCATCTCTGTCCTTGGTGTCCGCAGGAATATCGGTGATCTCGATCTACAAAATAAATTTCACCATCTTGTCAGATACAATAGAATTCTTCGAATGAGACTTACGACAGAACATTTCGTCAAGTTCCTAGCCCAAAACAAGCTAATGCAACTTACAGGATATAGTATATGTTTATCCTTGTGACTAACAGGATGCCTTTCTCTGTCTTCTCGTTTCTGTTCAGCCTCATAGCACCTGAAAGGTAGAAAACGTTTTAGAGATAGCAGCACTCTATCAGGGATAATACACAGCTAGGTTTACTAATAAGTCTCTTCCAAGAAGATAACCACCACAGCTTCCAAGTTATACAAACAAAATCACAATAACAAGAGCATGGGAAACACATTAAAAATTACCGAGAAGAGAAAGAACAATTCTTACCCATCACATAACTGGAAGTCTTTACATTGGCTACAGACCCAACGATTTCCTGTTACCATCAGTGCACAGCAATGCGTGCAACAATGCTGCAGGTGGACCATGATAAAATCCTCCTTCATTGGGTGAATGGTCTCACCAAGCTAAAAAGGGTGAAAAAAATATATATATATCAACAATAAAACACAAAACTGAATAAAGAACTGAACAACTTAAGCAAGTATGGAGGTTCGAAAGAATAGATTACTTTTTGCATTAGCAGCAAATCTCTGGACGTATTCCCAGACAAATCAGACTGGCCAGATGCTTTTAGGGCCCTTTTCGTAATGGGTTTTTTAAGTATTCCTTTCTTATTCCCCTTTCTACCATCATCTTCTTGACTCATTTGGTATATGATATCCTCTGCTGCACCCGGCCAATAGTCACCATCGAAATAAGGGAGCCTAGCTGCCGTAACCTTAGCTCTACATTCACCTATTTGCAAGAAGAAGTGATCATATAAATTTGTAGTTTCCGCTACAATGCCTTCCTGAGCAGCTTTTTTCAACATTGCTAGATACCTGTGCAGACCAGGACCACAGAAGGGTGTTAAGGTTTTATTCGGTACAAACTATGTAGGAAGAAAATAACCCAGGGCAACTGACTGACCATTCCCGTAGTTTATCGGACTTCGGCGTTTTTTGAATTTCTGGATGGCAATACAATATATAGTCCTCGCCCTTCAATGGTGGACATGCCCATATGTAGCAACTCGTAAAACCACGCAATTTACAGTATTCCAGGTAACCAATCTGAAAAATCATCAATGTATACCCTTGAATACTTAATGCAATGAGACGACCACACAACCCCTTCTTTAAAAATAGGACTTACAAGAATTTCATGGTAAACGAAAGTGCGCAGAGCATCTCCATTAGCAGATTTAATCTCAGGTCTAAAGTACTTCACAGAATCCAAATACGAGAGATAAACACGGCGTTGATTAGGAGATGAACATTCAGACCCAAATTCTTGGACATACATCCCAAACAAGCATACTTCTACACCTTCAATTTTCTGGAACAACAGAACCACCTGGAAAAATCAAATGTGTAAAGAAAAATCCTGAAATGTGGCCATGAAAAAAATACGATAATCATGTGCAGAATCACTCTTACCTTGGATTTGTATGGAAATTCTGTTGGGAAATTATCCTCCTGAAAAATTTCAAGGAATCGAGATTTTACTTCCAGCTTCTTGTCAACGGATGAAACAACTCTAACCACAAGAGATTCAGCAGTTGGAATNCAAGAAAAAAAAAAAAAAAAAAAATCGGTGAGAGACCGACCAGTAAGCTTCAATCTGTTGTTTGCAGTATCAAATCATTTATAGAAGTCTAGAAGATAGAAATCAAAGACAAAAATTCACATGAGACATAAAACCTTGTACAAGTCCATCGCCAGCTTACCTCATCGTAACTTTTTTCTTGATTCCTGGCTCTCTCATTTCTTTCCTGCTTCAGCTTCTTAAACAACCGCTGCTCTATATGGTCACTGAGAATGGTTCGTGGCAGGTCCTTCGCTCCAAGAACAGCACTCTGAGGTAAAGGCTTTCTCTCATTTTGCTCCACCTCAATTATATAGCAATTTGGGCAGGTGTACTCAGCTTGCCCCCCATCATTCCTCCGCCCATTAAATAGAGCACATATCTGATGCTGCCAGGCCTCACATTTGTCACATTGGACCCACTGCAAAAAAAGATAACAAATGTAACACAGTGGACAAACTCAGAAAAACATACAAAACCGGATGCAACTGACAATACGAATCTACTGAGTGGATAATCTTACCCATTCTTCGGTCTCTTCGTCGTTTTTCTTTTTATCAAGTCTTGCCTTCGGTATTACAGTCCCTTCAGCGGCTATAGTATCTCCTCGCGATTCATTATAACAGGGAACACAAAAGTAATGACGAGTTTCACTACCTGCAACAGTATAGTACATAGCATTCCTCTTGATACGAGCACCACAAGGAGTACAATAAATAGGTGGTGGCTCAAACGTAAGCTTCTCCACCGCACATAACTGGCAGGAATTTTCACTCATCGAATTCTCCATCGCCTGATTCTTTTCTGCTTTGGCTTTACTCTGCAGACACATAAAAATTAAATGATAAGGTATTCATGAACAAGCACATACTTCGATTTAATGCGGACAAAACTGTTAGAAGGAGGAGCATAGTTGCACCTATACATAGCTAGAGATTCATCTTGAACAAATGACAAAGGTAAAAGCAATCCAAAAAATAGTAATAATAAATGTAAAACACGCTTTTCTGTATACTTCAAGCAAATGAAATCACAGACCTGGCCAACCCACTGACGAAGACCACGAATATGTTCTCTCACTTGCTCGGGAGTGAACAATTCAGTTAAAGAAACACCCTTTATCTTTGGTTTTCCAGATTTTGATGCGAGGTCAGGAGACTCCACCTGATCTTCTTTCTTTGGCTGTTCAGGCTCTTTCTCCATTTTGACGTTTTCTTGCTTTGGCAATGCATCAGATAAATCATGTTGACCTGGTTCACTCACGGGCCTAGGCTTGGGAACATTTTCCACAGCTTCAGTTTTCGTCTCCTTGATGTCGAATCCTGCTTGAACAGAAACATCAGGAATTTCCGCTTTCACTTCCAAGGTCTCTGACTTCAATGGTACATGTGCACCGTTGTGCTTATGATCCTTTCTTTCAGCATCCAAAGATAACTCTACTTTGGCTATGGGAACAATAGAGCTCTTACAAATTTCCGTCTCAGTGACCACTGGTTGAGAAGAGTGCTCCACCTTCAACCGTTTTAGTGAAGGTTGCAAACTATCTATAGTATTAGCACAACGAGCGGCATCAGAGACACCTCCAGCAGAAGCGTGCACTGAATCATTTGATACTACAGCTTGGTTCTCTGAGCGCACTGCAGTGCTTTCGCTCTTTATACGAGCCTGAGCACGTGCACTAGCTTGTAGCTTAAAGTGCTGCTTCACTGGCACACAGACGGGGCACAGAGAATCTTTACAATTTTTAAAGTGGCCAACTAATGCCTTTGTGGGACAACAACGGGGATACAAACACTCAGGTTCAACACAAGTATCCATGTGACTCCATAGTTTCTGAACAGTAGCGCAATTTCGGTCTGGGCACTTCCCTCCTGGCGGTTTACAGCTTCGTGCATGACCTAAAAACAGGAGCCATCTCTTTTGATTTCGGAACTTGGGATCTTGGTTTATGTTTCCATGTCTAAAAGTAGAACCAATAGAGTTTTGCAGACTATGGGATGCGGATATAGGAGATGTCTGACTTTGACCAGTAACAGACCCTTCAGTCAAATTATTAGGTTGAGCTTCATCCATTCCGGTAATTCTTTGACGAAAATCCTCCTGAATGAGCTGCTCACCTGACATACCATTAGACGTTTGAGTGTTTTCGTGAGACCGAGAATGCCACTGACCCCGTGGATTGGATTCTGATTTCGCTCTAACAGCAAGATCGTTAAAACTGTTGATAGAATCAGAATTTATATTCTGTGGATGCAGCCTCTGCTGAGTATGTTGGCTATTTTGCGGAATATCACTTTGACTTGTGACTGGGAGAAGTTGAGCGCCTGCATGGCAGTCTTCTCCAGAGTTCTGATATTGATTCTGGAACTGAGAAAGCTGGAACCTTTCAGATGCTTGAGAGTGCATAGCCTCACTATGGTTCTCCATAACAGGTTCACTTTTAACATTCATAACCATATCCGAAGCCACTTGAGCTTTCTCCAAACCATCATTGCTTATTAATCCATGTTGCTGCAGCGTCTGCTGCTTCAATTTCTGTTGTTGAAGAAACTGCTTCTGCTGCTGTTGAATCTGATTTGGTTGTTGCTGAAACCGATTAGGCTGTTGCTGAAATTGTTGTTGTTGTTGATGTAACTGCAGATAACGTAGGGAAAGTAGATTGGAAATCCGAATAGTCAAAGTGACAAATGTTTAACTAGTGTGCATCGTTGTATGCAAATGAAATCTAAGGATTGCTCACCAGAGAAGAGTTAGCTCTGGACGCAGACTGAAAACTTGATGTATTGACATTCTGAGCATGTGTCCCTGTCCCAATAGATGGTACAGCTCCATGAGAATTTCCAGATCCAAAGGGGTTCAGAGTTGTTGTGCTATGACCTTCCCCTGAAAAATTAAGCATGCTTTCAATATTCTGACTGGTACGTACTAGTCATGCAAATTGCCAAACCACAAGAAACTCCCATATACATGAACTAAGGACAGAAGAAAAAGGAGAGGAGTTACCCTGCATCCCTGACTGCAGAGAGTTATCAATAGCCTGCCGTAAATTTCTGGAAGAATTGGTGAATGATGAACCTGAGTCTACATTTTTTTCTTTCACTGCCACGCCACCATTTACAGAGATATTGGCCAAACCAGATGGCTTTGGTTGCATGTCAGGTCTAAGGCCACCAGCCATTTGGTTGGACAGCATGTGACTATTTTGACCACCCGTGTGCTGCCTTTGTTGCTGCTGCTGAGACTGAGGTACCATCGTGGGCTCAGCAGAAAATCCACTTGTGTTTGTATTAGTACCACTGTTAACGAACCCAGGTGTAGGAATCATCTGGCTAATACTTTTTTGAGAACTCTTGGATGCCATGTTCCCTCCAGAACCAAGAGAAAAGTTTCTCAAGGAATGCTGGTATGCGTTAGACATACCACCTGCAAACATATTGCCAAGGTGTCAGGGTTGCATGAGACAAAGATTTCCAGGACAAGTATCTAGGGTCACTTAATGAAAAAACCTCCATGCAAGCCACCGGCAGTCGCGAGGTTTCCTGTATTCACAGCTGTGCTTGTGATATTGTTTCCAACTATTGTAGCATCAACAGAGGATGTAACTGTCAAATTAGGATTACCCCCAGCCTGTGATAAGCCCGGAGTAGGTATCATCGTTCCAACGGAAGAAGAATTAGCATTTCGCTGACCGTAATTATTATTCACATGTCTGCCTTTTATTAGGCTTGTAATCCGAGATTCAAGGGTTGCACGATTCACATAATCCTCCTGTAGTATAACATGGAAAGTGTTACAAAGGAAAAGAAGGATTTTAGGAGAGAACATGAGTTAACAAGCTGGATTTAGAGGCAACCTGTCAAAAGCATAAGCCCAGTAAACCAAATCCTAGGTGCTAAGTACAAATCACAAATTTTGTCCTTTAGACACACAGAAATATTTTGAGATACCTTTGTGACAGCCATTTTAAACAGCCCCTCCTCTAAGCGTCTAGCAACATCCATATACTTCGCCTTTGATGCAGCATCAGCCGGAGATGGTTGCCGTTGCTGTAACATGTTAAAGCTGGAAAGAACGGAAAGACCAAGGGGGCCAGTTAGAAATAGTCTCTAATGAAGTAACCATCAAGAAGCAGAAACATTAAACTATCCGTTCTTGAGAAATGAAATACAAAGCACACATTCCGTAATGCAGTAATGCCAACTAAAACAGTAACAGGTTCGATAATTTTTCATCCCACATCAAGACAAGATCAACTCAATCCATATTACAGCAGCAATTCAGTACAAGATGAACTGATAAATAAAAACCAATACGATAGACATGCTATAGTGAGGAAGATGCAAATGGTGTAGCATAAAAGTTAAACGCTTACACAAGGGTTTGCATGTACTGTCGAAGTTTCAAAATATCATGGTCCATGGGACCAACAATGTTACGCGAAGACCCTACACCGGTGGAAGCAACACCAGCGGCACCAACCACATTCTGCATTTGAGAGTTCCCATTATTCTGTGGCCTTGTCCCTTGGTTTGAAACCTGCCCAGATAGTTGACCCGACATCTGAGCTTGAACATTCATATTAACGTTATCTCTTTAATCTCCTTCGCCTTCTCCTAATTCTTCTTGCAACTATCACTAACAGGCGCCGCATATCTCTTCTGTCCCCGACAAGTCAGAACACCAAACGCTCATCTCCTGACCTTAATTATTCTTTAGATGATCAAAATGTACGAGCTTTCAACTAGCACCCTGAAATGACCTGCAAAACAATCCATAATCCCAATAAAATGAAGTGACATATTCAATTGAACTAGAAACACACTCTATGATCAAAGAAACTAACAATATAAGATTAGGAAAAAAAATAGACAGCAAGAGCAGCAGTAAGGAAGCAACAAAAGTGTTATCAGAAAAAAAAAAAAAAAATATACAAAACCTAGAACTCAATTACACAACCAAACCTTGAAATTGATTCAAAGAAGCAATCTTTAGCAACAAAGAGCAGAACCCAGGAACGAAATTCTCGACACCGTTACGATGATTAATGCTCCAAACACAGTCAAAACCGAGTAATAAAGTCGGTGAACAGCCGATGTCGCACGTGTGAACTCACACAAGCATGGGACAAATAAAATAGGATCAAACAAGAGAGAACTCAACTCGCAGAAATGAATTATCGACGAATTTTAAGAAATCAAGAAGCTTTACGAGGTCGGAGTTCTTGAAATTTGGGGATTTTGCTTGCTCGATTTGGGGATTTTGATATTCTTTTTCCTTATTAGGGATTTGATTTTTTTTTTTTTTCCGTATAACACTAGTATCAAAAAAAAACAAAGACACATTAAATAACATTTTACTTAAGTCTGAATACACAAATCATTAAAGAACCTTTCAAAGTTAAAAAATTGGGTTTATCGAGGAAGAAAATCGAACCAGTCTGCACAAGAGATGTGTCGGAGGTAGATAGATACGTTCCTGTCCGTTCGATCAAGTTTTGGTAATTTACTACTTTACACTTTTGTTTTGTTTATTCTAGACGTATACTAGCTTAGCTTTGACTTTGTTAACTACTGGGAAGGTAACAAACCATTACAAAATTCAATCGTATTCCCTAAAACCGGAAACAAATCATAACCGATTTTACATTTGGCAAATATGATCCTACAACTAGCAATTATGCATTACCAGTGTAAAAGCCAAAAAAATCTATTGACTTGTAACGGAAGCAATACAAATGTTTCCAAGAAGACGTTCTGATTATCTCCCACGGTCAAGGCTCTCGAATTTCAATCTCTGTTCTGATTTTGTGTCTTGCTCTGCTATTTTTTTCTTTGAATAATAGCATTTCTTTTTCGTTTGTATCGACTATCGACACTGAAACTAGTCCACTGAATCATATACTCTCATATTTCAAGTTCTTGGTATGGTTAGTATGGTATGAACCACACTGTAAGGCCCAAATCATACCGGGAACAAAACCAAAAAGCGGTTCTACCATCCGTATGTCCGAACTTGCAAAAAATACAGCATCGGTGCAAAACCTGAAACATCCTTATTTGTAACATAAGCAGTAAAACAATTTCCAGAAAAGATATGCAAAGGAACTTCCGATAAATATTCAGCGGTAGAGGCTCTCCGACCTCAGATTCTCTGCAATCTCTGTCTCCCACCGATCTCCATTCTCAAGAAGCTTCTCTTTGTCGTACAGAAGTTCCTGCAGACCAACAATTATCAGAGTACTGTTTATCTGTATCAAATTTTGTCTCTAGGAAGTGTTTATACAGACCTCATGTGTCTCAGTTGCAAACTCAAAGTTGGGTCCTTCGACGATTGCATCAACAGGACAAGCTTCTTGGCAGAAACCACAGTAGATGCACTTAGTCATATCGATATCATACCTGAAAAGCTTCAAATCATCACTATATTATAAACTGTATTGGACCAGAGAGACAAGACGGTATCAAGAAGAAAGCAGTTGGTTAAATAAATGGGAACTTAGGTGGTGACCTAGTGGTTCTGCGGCTTCCATCTTCCCGCTCCTCTGCCTCTATAGTGATTGCTTGAGCTGGACATACCTAATGAAATAAAAAGAACAGCACGCGTCAAAAATCATAATATCAGGTGGATTGTGATGATGCTATGTTATGACTTCTTGAGAAGCCTAGACTTCTAAAACTCACAGCTTCACATAGTTTGCAGGCAATGCAGCGTTCTTCCCCAGTTGGATACCTTCGAAGAGCGTGTTCACCACGGAAGCGAGGGCTCAATGGACCCTTCTCAAAAGGATAATTGATCTGCACACAAGATAAGACCTCAGAATCACAATATGTTTCTTTCAACCTAGTACTAAAGCCTCGGAACACTGCCACTCACTGTAACTTTTGGATCAAAAAAGTACTTGAGGGTCAGCGACAAACCCCTGACCATTTCAGTGAGAGCTAGGGTGTTCATGCTCCGTTCAAAGACTGTAAAAAGTAAGAAATGTCATGAATCCCTAATACTCCAGGAAGGAAATATACAGAAAGTGTGGGAATCAACTAGCTTACCAGTATTCCAGTCCTTGGAGATCTCCTTAGCAAGTTGCTCAGCTTCTTCATCATCTGCAAGTAAAAGAGGCAAACCATTAGTCAATACATACACCTGAAAGTTCATAAAGGTAGTTAATACATAATTTCATATCTAGTGAAGACCACGATATATACCGAAAATCACAAAATCCCACTTTATCCAACTAACAGGAATTCCAGCTAAAAGAAACATACCTTTGTTGCTTCCATACGATATAGCACGGGACTGTAGACCACAGAAATGCGATCCCTGCAATGCTTGCCCTGAAAAAGCCTATAATGAAGACAATGGGCCAGCGTTAAATGCAAGACGAATTCCACAGCGTATACACTAAAAATTGCTAAAGAAAGTAAAAATCAACTAATACAACACTAAGGTGACCCATTCCAAGTTAAGGAAGAGCAACATTCTACACACACAAAAAAAACGAAGGATGAAAATTTCCCCAACATTTGCTCCACGTAAAATCAAACAACATTAAACTAAACCCCTAAATCATTAAACTCGAATTGGAACAAACTGCAACCACATAATTTCCAAAAACTCCAGCATTTCAAAGAACCCAGACTACATAAATAGAAAAGTTCAAGAGCCAACGAGATTCTTACAAGATGTCGGGCACGGAGAGCACTGAACGACCTTCCAGCCAGCAACGAAGCCATCGAGTGAGCTCTGAATATCAAATTAGGGTCTTTCTTCTTCGCTGAGCTTGATGAAAGAAAGCGAATTCGATTAAGCCTAATCAAGCAAAAGAAGAATTCAACAAGAGAAAGATCGACGAAACCCCTAATCTCGCCTCCACCAACCTTGTGCACAAGGAAGAATCTTACACCACCAAATAGCAAAATTCAATTTCACTAAAACATGGACACGATCCCTTGTTAGTGTCCGATCATCGACTAGCCACGGAGCAACAAATTTCGATCAGATCTCTCAATTTACAAGTTTACCCTTTTTCTTAACTTAAGCATTTATTCAACTGTTGACCAGTAATCAAACCGGTTTCATTTGGTATTACAGTCGATTAAAGTCTCCACTAACCGGATTACTGGTAAGAGAAATTGTTTAATTTACCGGGTAAACCAAAGAATGATACACAAAATTCAGAGATACAAACAGTTTTTGCTGACACACACTAGTCAGGCACTAATTGGTTTCCACAGGAGAAGATAAAGATTAGTTGAAGGTTGCAAGGAGATACAGACGCTATTGTGCAATGTAGAAGGAGTTGCCACAGCTGATGTGGGTTTGGTTTAGAGGATTCCATCTATCGAATACAAGCCGCCCGCCTCGACCAATTCTTCCTTGAAACCGAGCTCTTTTGCTTCTTGAGTCCAATGGTGGAACGATTCCCGCAGCAGCCAGTTTTTCGGGGACCAGCGGTTTTGTGAACAACATAACTGGCTCATTAGGATTCTACACAGAAACAAAAAAGTAAAAATACTGAATCGCACCTAACTAATCTCAAGTGTTTTTTTAAGTGTAACCAACAACAAAAGAGGCTTAAAAGAATTACCAGATTGTGGAGCCACCCATGTCTTCTCACCTCTTGCTTCATGCTCCCAGCTTGAGCTCGAGCAAGATTTGAATCAGTGAAATGAGGATTAGGGATAAAGGAAGGTCTTCTGTGTGTTTGGATGGTGGTTGGGTCATCAGAGTCCATGAATTCATCGTCTTCGCTTGAGCCATATCTGTACGCTGTTGAGAGCGGAAACCCAGACAGAGCCATATCTTCCAAGAGCTCGGTTTCGTGCTACAAAGCAGATCAAAAACCAAAAGATTCAGGGAGGAGATTACAATGGACAATATCTTTCTGGTTACACAAAAGGACAATGAATGCAAACTTAGAGGAGTACCTTGTATTTGAATTGGGTTCTCTGAAGGCTAACCTCACTTGCCATGAAGTCCCTCTTCTTTTCTTCTCGCTACAAAGGTTAACATGTTTCTAAGCAAGTTAATACCTTCCAAAACTGCAGGTTTCTTGTTAAAAGATAAGAAGTTAAATACGAGTCACAAATCTAAACACCATAAATGTCACCTTGATTAAAGCTCCAAGAATGTTCTTTGCTTGGTCAAGATTGTGCCTGACCTGATAATAACATATACCAGAAGAGAGCAGCAAGGATTATAAGAAGTTGCACAAAGGAAAATGAGATTAGGTCCCTTTCGCATAGAACAAACTCAGGTCTTTCCTTACCTGTCGAAGCTTTTCAAATGACTGCACATTGTTTTCTCTCCGTTGCATCTAAAGGGGGGTCAATTCTTATCAGTAAGTTGTTGCGCATTTTCCATACTAACACATACAAGATAAAGAACTTGATGGACTGCAGACAACAAGAGAGCTTACTCTTCTTGTGTGTAGTCTATGAGCTTTCTCCCGTGGCCTAAACACATTATACGGATTAGTATCATTGGCCGGTGGTGGAGGCTGTTCCAAACAAAAAATCACAAAATTAACTCGATGTTTCAGGTGAATTTCCGAAGTAGTTAATATCTTCCACAAAACTGGGACCAGTCCAAATGATGGCGCACCTGTAAACGCCGCAAAATAGGCTTGTGCCATCTTTCACGCTACAAGATTAGAAAACAAAACTTAGTTAGAAAGTTTTAGGAGGTTACGCCCAAAGAGCCACAAAAATGTCTCATAAACAACTTCAACATCAAACTATGCGACACACTATTTAAAACTTCTCAATGATCAAACTATGCCACATAAACGGTCTATCTCAAACCTTATTTTTCCAATAATTGTAGACTGCCTGGAAAACTCCATATTTGATGGGCAAAGATTGCAGCGCCTGTAGAAGATAAGGGAACAGCATAATAAGAACTAGTAAATGAAATACACTGCCTCTGAGTGAATAAGCACTACAAAATAATTGGCGCAGGCTCCAAAAAAAAATAAAACAGTTTGCGAAGACCACAATTCTCAAAAGGAGGCAATACAGCATGTTCCTACTACAGTTATAGGAAGTGAGGAGAAGGATAATGCCATCCTTCAGTAAACAATCCCCGGGGAAAGATGAGATTCACTATGATGAGAAATTGAGAACTACTCAATGAGCCATCATCTTTCCTTCTCTTTGACTTCCAAAACAGAAGATAAAATCAAAACTAGAGATCACAAGGAAAACAAAAAGGAAGCAAAGGTATACCTCAATAGCAGCATCAGATTGCAAAAGCACTGGAACTGGCAAACCAAGGGTAGGCGCAATAACTCCAGCTCTTTCCCGCATCTTATGATCCAATACCTCTAGTTTAAAGATTATGCTCTCAAGCCTGTATCAAACAATTTAGCCTGATTAGTGAGAACAGTACGAACACAAGCGTAGAACTGAGTATATCACAACTTGGTATTACGACCAAATTAGATATAACAAATCATGTGTTTACACTCAAACACATGATTTTCGCAGAAAAATCCAAACTTTTTATTAATCCGAAATAGAAGTCATGCACCGGAAAGAGACAGAAGAATAATTTAGATTTAGAGCCAACATATCTTTTTACCACACAATAAGACTCATGGTAATCTATATAAACCTATCTGCCTCAGCGGTTATATATCAAAAACATGTTATTTATGGCGCAATACGACAAAAAATAAAGAATAGGCGCGACAATAAATTAGGCGAGGATATTTTCTTCATTAGGCACAGTCTCTGGACCCGGTGTTCTCTCGATCTAAAACCAGAGTTGCACAAAACATGATATTTCCCTTGTCTTGTTTTCCCCCGTTTGGTGTCTTTCCCTCTTTTGAGTATTTAAAAAATCCAAAAACTAACAAGTAACAATTAACAAACACCGAATGTGCGATTTGATAATTTACCTTTCAGGTGAGAGAATCTTTTTGTCCTTATCAAACTCGTAAAGCCAGTCATCATCCTCATCATCAAGATCATACTCCACAAATTCTCCAAGCTCAGCCCGAGCTACAGAAAACAGCATTTCTCAGTCTACATTAACAAAGACATGACCAAACTCAAAACGAAATATAGAGATAAGAGATAACCTCCTCTAGCTCGTAAATACGAGGCAGGCTGAACAAAAGTCCGAGAATAGTCTCTTTCATACGTATCCACAACAAGAAATGGCGGTGTTGGTATTTCCGAAGCCAGTTTCTTACTAGGCACTTGAGGTTGCACCTGATCAAAATGCAAAAAAACTTTAAAAACATTACTCTCTGCA
Organism: Odontarrhena argentea; assembly: GCA_900406245.1. Lineage (NCBI taxonomy): Eukaryota > Viridiplantae > Streptophyta > Magnoliopsida > Brassicales > Brassicaceae > Odontarrhena > Odontarrhena argentea. Next base: position 15,490 of record OVAF01000110.1, on the reverse strand, counting down.
ACTTAACATTACCAAACTGATACGAGAAGTGGAAATTTTCACCTCATTGTCAACTTGTACAGGCAATATACGCAGCAGCTGAGAATTCCTAGTGAGTGAAGAAGGATTCTCATCATCTTCGAAGTCTTTAAAAGACTTAAGAATTGGAAGCTTCTTATGTATATCCAATGGCCGAGGTCGAAAAGATAACCTACTCATTTCACTATCCTCCTACTCTATAGCTCTAGGATTTTCTACAGAAACCCATAAGAATTTCGAAATCCCCAGAACCCTAAACCAAGTAAATATGAAGAATTTCAATATAACATCGAAGGAAGAAACCCGAAGGAGATGTGATACTTACGAAGTGTGTTTCTAGGGTTTCCGGACGAATCGTACCGGCTGATGGACAAAATAAGGTTTAGTTGTCAAAATCGAGCTTGGAGTGAAAATTGAGACAAATAAATGTCTCCGAGTCTCGACAAATTGATGTAATGGAGGTCGAAATTTGTGAATCGAGACTTTTTTTTTTATTGTTATTTTTTAAGTGTGTCAAATTGTGAATCTCGATTAACTGACAATATAAACAGTTGAATCAAGGAGGGAAATTTGAGGAAAAATCAATAATCAAACTTGCACGTCATGGATCTAACTCCAAAGTTTCCCAGAAATTTATATTTTTGAGCCCAATAGATAGAGTCCAGCTTGTTATGGAAAGACGGAGGAGTCGTGCTTTTCTGACTACAAAAGACCAAGGATGCATTACTGACTTTTGTTGTTGTGCTAAAACTATTGTAAAGGACATGTTTCTCTTTATTGTGCAAATGCTGTAATACTCGTTTTTAGTTCTTGTGGATACCTTTAACTCGCTTTGATTTGAACTGGTGTAATATGCTTTCACAACAAGTTCAGTTGTAACTAAGCGATTAAAGAACAAATATTAAAAAAACAACTACATGTTACGTGGTCTGCTTTTGTAGATTTTTCACCAAATGGTTTTTGGTTTCTCATAGAAAAACCATAAACTGTCACTGAACTGAAAATCCACAGATTCTTCTATTTACAGAGAAGGGATCCAGAAATGATCAGTGAACCTTCGTTTTCCATGCTCTCATGTCCCTCTCCTCATTTACCACCTTCAAAAGTTGTTTTCCTTTAAGGCTCTTCCTTCAGTTTCCATTGTTGGTAACCAAGCCTCTGAGTCATTACCCATTGACCATTGTTGTTTGCTGTGTTATTGGGTCAAGTCGATGTTCTTCGGGATTGTTTCTTGCTCAACTTGAAAGGGCTCCAGCTTTTTCTGCGTTGCTTTGATGTTTCGCAGAAGAGACCAGAAGCTAGAGCTTGTTGAAGCCATAACTCAAATTCTTCTTCATCCTCGTCCATCATTTCCACATCAAGATCCCACGGGAACCTGCTCGAATTTGATCTCTGCGTTGTCTTTTCTAAACCGACCATGTTCACATGAAAACTTGGTCTATGTGTGTTTGGTCTACATGCCATTCCCTGCAATGACAATGAAGTTATTCATGTCATCATCTTCACATGCCATACTAATTCAAATCACTTTGGATTCTTGACCTGTCTCAGTTTAGCTACTCCTCAACAAAGAGTTACTGCACAGTTTCTGGTAAAGAATTCGATCACCAACCTGACAAATAGCCCATTCTGAGACATCAAAGATCTTGCTCTCCGCGCAAACAAAAGCTCGTGGGATTTCAATCTGCACAACAAGATATAAAACAATTAATTCATCATTACAATTAAACAAAGTAGGAGGAAAGAACTGAGAGCCTAACCTTATGTGCTTTATCAAATACTAGAGTTCCTTTGTGTTCGACCCATCCGTCACCATCTTTGGCTTGATGATACTGACCACAATCCTATAATGTAGTGGAAGCAGAAACAATTTAGCAAAACAGATGTTCTGCAAAAGAATTTCCAATCAAAATGCTCTATAAGCTTGAATTGGCTAACCTGACACCACCTGGCTTTTGCCTTACTCCTGTTGGTACATACCCAAATATGTGAATTCCCGCATTTCGTACAGTGTATACGCCTTGACTCTTCTGATCGATAATTGGGACCATTCTGAAGAAATTACATTAAGTTCATCAATTTTTAGTTTTTTACTAGAAACACACGGGGCATCAAATTTCACAGAATATATATATATAGAGAGAGAGAAACTGACCTGATGTGAAGAAGCATGCGATGTCTGACAGACACTCCTGGACCTAGATTCTTCCTTCTTTAACTGCTCATCATAATCTCTCCTCTTAACAGAATCAGAAAGAACCTGTAAATTCAAACTTTCATGTGACTACAGCACCGACCTATATATAGACTATAATAAACAGTTCCACCCTTCGACAATTACCTCATAAGCACATTGAAGTTTCTTGAATGATTCACTTGCCAAAGGACTTCCCTTATTTTTATCAGGATGAACCAGCATTGCCTAGGAATATAAAATAAATCACCTTATTAAACAGCAGCGGAAAACTCATGCCCAAGAAAACATACAAAGTCAGTTTCAAATAATATACCTTCTTTCGATACTCTTTCTTAAGCACCGCAGCATCAATTTTTTTATGCCTAGGGAACCCCAATGCTTCATAGTGATTCAAACTATGCAGTATTCTTTTCATCTCATCAGCTGATTCTGTTTCTATTTTTACTACTTTAACACTAGAAATCTCCTTCAAATTACTAACAATAGTTGACGGTGAGGCTGGCTTAGTGGAAGACTTATTCTCGTGAACCTTTTTCTCTGGTTCTTCAACCGGAACAGAAGAATACTCAAAGTCTCCAGGAAACTCTTCTTCTACTACAGTTTCAGGCTTCTTTGGCTCCTCCGTTTGTGGTTTTTCACTAACACTATCACACCATTGAAGAAGACAAATAAATATATCGTTGGACAAGAATGCAAGATTCATCGAGAGAATAACTCCAGGCCATCCAAGTCTGACTTTGACACAGTACATTCCATACAGAGTCGCCATAATAACCACCACCCGTGCATGATTTAGGGAGAACAAATAACCTGATGCAAAGAACTAAAGACATTAACTTGATAAAAAAAAAGTCATATGCTTTTATTTGCAATGGGATAGACACAAAAAGAAGAAAAGGATAATACAGCATAATAAGACTTTTCTGAAAAGAGAACTTGACACTTACCTCCAACTATAAATAGTGTTCCAGTGATCCAAAAGTTAGCATACATCCACAAAATCAAAATTCCAAATAGTCCTACAATGAAGATTCCAGGAGTACGACCTAAGTACACGACAACAGCACCAGCAGCTCCCTGCAATTGTAAAACAAGAAACCATGAGACTCGACTCAGTTCTGCAACCACTTGATATGTGAAATACCACAAAGGAACCTCCGAGTTAAATGTAGACTTTAACGTAAATCTAGAAACCTTTTGCAGAAAATAAATTTTAAGATCAGACTATAGCCTTTCGGTATTTTGCCTCCAAGATAGTTTGTTATTTTAATGTATTCCAATACAACCAAGGCCACATATGTGATCTGATAAGCTCTCAACTTAGTCACACATAAATTTACGGAATTTAAAGATATCGAACCCAGTATTAAAAATTCAAAACAAGGGGTCTAGAAGTCTTACGATACCAAGCAGAACATAAACCAAGCAAGATACAGAAGTCAGGCTAAGGAAGCAACTCCACATTATCAGGAGCAAAGCAGCTGAACCAAACTGGGCACTGGACTGAAACCCCCTCAAAATGCAGTCTTTCCAGTACAAAACAGCTAAGCTAAGTAACTCTAACAGCTTCCCACATCCACTGCACACTAAAGGCCAGTGCCGCTCCACAAGACCATCAGTCTTTTCCCCAAAACATCGCATTGCAGCACAAACCCATGACCACAAATGCTTCTGAGACTGTAACCAATTCCAACCTTCCTTAACCAATCCTATATCCTCCATAACTAAATCAATTACTCAAACCCTAAAACTCAGATAAGAGAACAGTACTAAAGAGCCTGGAATCTCGAGAAAACGACCTTCTCAACCATTGCTTTGATCTGGTACTCAAATCACTAGAAATGACAAAAGGTTCCGTCGCTTATTCACCTACTCTTCCCCAAAAAGATACAACAAGATATCATTTCACCTACAAGTTTTCCCCAAGAAAGAAGAAACATACAAAAAGAAAAGTAATCCAAAACCCTAAATTACTCCACTACAATAATACACATCCTCAAATTGGATTCGAAAAACCTAATTACTCGGCGAAACAACGCAGACCCAGAAAGCAAAATAGCTTCTTTAAAGAATCAACCCGCACCGACAAGCATTTCTTCGGTTAGGTATGTAGAGTGTAGAGAGAGAGAGTGAAGAAGAAGAAAGAAGAAACAAGCTCTAGTTTAAAGTTAATGGGTCACTGTAAAGATAAGCTCGGGAAACATGAAACCCTCAAAAAGAAATCACGAGTAAAAGCAACAAATTGCTTTTAAAAGATTCAAAAAAGGTTCTTCATCGAGAGAGAGAAAGAACACAGTGGCGTATAGAGACAGAGATTAGAGACGAAGACAACATTATAATATTTTAAATTTTTTTAGTTCTTAGCGAATTATCGTTTTGGATTTGGTATTAACTCTACTTAATATATTCGGTGGGTCCCGCTTGAAACATTACCAGGTGTAATAGGACCGGAAATGGTTTAACATCCCGGTTTAAGCTCATTCAAAGATACACAACTTTAACATCCACAGATGAAATATATACACAGCATACACTCAAATCTCTGTTTTGCAACTTGAAGATAGATCCTTTCAACAACAGCTAGACAGAAACCGCCATTTCTGCGGTTGCTATTGTTTCAAAATCTAACAGAAAAAACCTCTGGCTGAATCCAAAGAAGAAGAAACACATAAACAACAAACACTTATAATCATTTACATCTCAAATACTAAAACAAGTACCAAAAAAAGGAAATTTATTTTTTGCTTTGCTACATGGTAGTGCTGAATGTATTACCAGCATAAGCTGATGAAGCACCTGATGAGAATGCTTTCGAGTTATCTCTAGTCCCGTGGCTAGAAGAGGTATTCGAAGAAGAAGACGGGTTTGTGTAGTTGTGTCTATTCTCTTCTTCTGGGTTTTTTCCGGCCGGTCCTCTCACTTTCAGGTCCATGAAATCAGATATCAAACCTGGTCTGTTTATTTTCTTGTAGTCTACATCTTTCTCCCCTGTCAACAACTTCACCACAGTGGACATATTTGGTCTTAGCTTAGGACTGTCCTGTGTGCAGAGTAGACCGATTTTCAGGTACCGGCAAGCTTCCTCTGCGTCAAAGAATCCGTTTAACCCTGAATCAACAAGATCCACGAGCTCATTCCGCTCATAAAGTTCCCAAGCCTGTTGAAGGTAAAAAGATGTTATCTTTCAAAACAAGAACTTAAACCATTTCGAAAACAATACGATTGATCATGCCAATTAGTCTGGATCGCGAATGCCCAATTCTAACGAGGTTGTTAGAAAATGATAAAGCAAGCGAAGTTTTGAAGGGTGGAAGCAAGACTTACTCTTTCTAGAAGATATTGATATTCTGTGGGCAACCGAGTGTTTTTGTTAGTTCTTCCACTGACTATCTCCATCAAAAGGACGCCAAAGCTGTATATATCCGCTTTACGCGTCAATTGTCCCCTAACGGCATACTCTGGTGCTAAATAACCACTACACAAAACAAAACAACGCATGTTAAGACCTGCAATTTTCGGTTTGGGGGGGGGGGAAGATTAAGGGAAATCAAGACAAACATTAGAAACTCACATTGTACCCGCAACACGAGTGCTGACATGAGTCATGTTGGGTGGCATAAGCCTCGCGAGTCCAAAATCAGAGATCTTGGGGGATAAATCTCTGTCCAGGAGGATGTTGCTTGCTTTAATATCTCTATGAATTACATGTGGCCTAACTGTTTCATGAAGAAAAGCAAGACCTTTAGCAACCCCAACGCAGATATTGGCACGAGTACTCCAATCAAACTGTATCCCACTCCGTGTGTAACCCCCAGCTGAAAAATGTAATTTGGTTAGGAATAACATTACAAAACCAGAGAAAAGCTGACACTTCGAGAGTAGTTAGAAACTAAAAGAATCACCTAGAAGGGTCTTGTCAAGGCTATTGTTCTCAAGATAGTTGTAAACAAGAATCCTGTGATCACCTTCCACGCAGCATCCATATAACTTGACCAAATTGTCATGCTGTATTTCTGATATCACATTGATCTCAGTCAGGAATTCTCTCACACCTTGTCTTGACTCAGCCGAAAGCACTTTGATAGCCGCAATCCTTCCATCCTTGAGACGACCCTAATCATTGAAAATATCTCCAAATGAGTTAAGAAGATGAAGATAAAACGTGAGACAAAAAGAATATTAAGCAACCAAGTGTCCTCGGCTCATTTACCTTGTACACAGAACCAAACCCTCCTTCACCGATTTTATTCTCGGAACTAAATTCATCTGTGGCTTGACGTATCTCTTTGTATTTGTAAATCTTTACATTGTCTATCGCTGCAATTTCTGCTTGCACACACATATACACACTTAGATTAACATAATTCAGATTAATTGCAGAAACGCCAGAAAGAAGTAATAGTACTGATAAAGAAACCCTAGATCTTGTGAAACTGTACCTCCATCAACTTCTGAAAGTTTGCCTCCACTGGAGAAGCATGATAACAAGGAGAAACCCATCAAATGTAAGTCAAACCTGTGACCTGTATATGCCATTAATCTGAATGTTAACTTCACGAAAACGAGAACTAAATGAGAGATTTGACTTCACTAGACCAGATATTAGATCGATTTCAACTACTAACCAAATCACAAACCCTTTAAAAGACCTCAGAAAACGAAAGCAGCTAAAAAAAGCTCTGAACTTGAAATCTGGGTCTCTCTAGATTCAGCAACAAAAGCGAAATTCACAAAGAAAGAACAAAACCCACCTCAGAAAAATCCTGAATTAGGAAGTAGGAACAGAGATGAAACCAAAAGAGAAAAGGGAGAGAGAGATTCAGAGAAAAAAAAAATGATGAGAATAAAGCTTGCTACTTGGCTTAAACTAATAAGAATAAAAAGCCCTCTCTTTATATCAAACTTTATGCGATCAGAGTCTTTGAGTCCTCGCCGCGTGTGTGATATGAATATCAATAAGGATTTGGTTGAAATGAAAGAGCAGAGGCAGAGGAACGATTGAAGAAAGAAACAAAGAGAAGAACAAGACCGTCTTCTTAGGGTGGCGGGTAAAAAAAAGAAAGTCAATGGGTCAACGTATGCAACACGTCATTATTTTTATTTTTTCTCTCATGTTTTAAATGTCTCTCTTTGTTTGTACCTTGAATTATTTTGTAAGACTTTTATAATTGTTAGATTGACTATTAATAACTCTATGTTTAGCTTTGTTAATACGCATAATTCTTCTTGTTTTGGAATATTTATTATTATTTTAATGTTCATGAAAGGATCGACTCAATTATTTGTCTTCTTGGTATTATATTATTGAAATACATGTTGAAAAAACTTGTACTGTCAGAAGGACAAATGAAAACTAAATATGATTTGTCAAAAAGAATCCAACATGTTAGTCTTTTTGTTTTATTAATTAATTACCTTAATCACGTATATTATACTATAGTTTCCTTACAACTATTCACACACACACAAAATAAAAGTATATAATATAGTAGGCACAGGCCTCAAGGCTATAGCCTATAGAAAAAGTAGATGATATTACTGGCAACAACATTTAATTTCTTATAATTAATATGCAAATATGAATACACACCAAGTGGATTATTGAATGTTCAAACATTCTAATCTTGTAATCATGAAAGTTTGCTTAGTTTTTCCATGTAAATTGAAGTCATACTCATTCTAATTATTTTTACATAAATTAAGAAAATATATGATAATTTATGTATATACCCCTACAAAATTAGTAGATTGTTCTTATTTTTCATTAAAATTAAAATAAAAAACTTAATATAAAATATTGCATTAAAAAGGTAAAACAACACTTATTGTGAACGGAACAAAATCCTCCATAACGACAATTATTAAGAAACCGAGGGATTGCTAATTACTAATATTGAAGAGCATTAAATAACCATATTTTGGCTCTCTTTTTTCAAACTTAATCGTCGATGGCGTATACTTTTAAATTTTACATAGAATTGGTATCTCAATGATGTTATTGTTTGTTGTTTAGCCTTGACTTTTTTGTGCAGCTAATAATCTTCCCCATCTTTTGGTTTGGAAATAAAAAAAAAAAAAAAGTGGAATTGGTCTTGAGGGTTTTAGTGATTAGAGTTTGAGGTACTGATCTGATCGTACAGAGTTGGACACCTAGTATTAGTCGTTTTATGTGATTTTGGGACCCTCGAAATTGGAGTACACAACAAAACCTTTGTCGATGAGAGAGCCACTTGTATGTAGGTACTCTTCCCATTTTGGTTTAATTCCCTTTATCTATCTTTTGTGGTTGCTTTTGTTGTAGGCCTTTGATTTTGTTGGTATTTAGTAAATAGTCTTTGGTTTTGGTTCATGGTAATTTTTGTATAATTTGTAGTGTGACATAATGGCGGTATTAGGGTACAAAACGCAATTCTACAAGTTTTAGTTTTAAAAATAATCTTAATTTTACTAATAATAAAACATATCAAAATTAAAGAAAAAACCAAAACGATCAAGAAACAAATTATATAATCCATCTATAAATGTTTCCATACGATTATCTGAAATAACCACGTTGGTTGATTACTTTTTTTTTTTATAATATGTTATTATACATGTATTCAAAATATATATATATATATATATATGTTATTATACATCATCAATCAAAACTTGTGAAAGTGGCATCCCATTTTTCTTTTTGCCAATTTAATAACTTGCATTTGATTAACTACCAAATAAGTCTAATTTAAAACAGTTTTAAATAAAATAAGAGATAAAAACATGGAGTTTGGTGATGAAACTCATATACAAATGATAAAATAAGGTTTTTTAGAAAAATCAGTTTTGGTCAAAAAGTCAGAGGAGCCTTTATTACACTTCTTGTTCAACACGAAGAGGATGGAGAGAAAAATGGGAAAGTGTTCACATGAGCCCAAAAAAGAAACCATCATTCTTCAGGTGAGTTATCTTCTTTGTTCAATGGATTTTGATGAAAGAAAACGATAAAAATGCTTAGTCAAAAAAATTAGTTTATANACCATCATTCTTCAGGTGAGTTATCTTCTTTGTTCAATGGATTTTGATGAAAGAAAACACGATAAAAATGCTTAGTCAAAAAAATTATATTATATTATATTAAATTTCATATAATAAAATACAACAATTCAACACAAAAGCACATTTCAAACATTACCAAAAAGTTAAAAAAAAGTATGAAAAGAAAAGTTTTCATGCTTTTAAAGTCAAACCCTTTTGGCAATAATGGCAACGTTTCTAGGAGAGATGGTGGGATCAAAGATGGGAATCATAAGAGCTTTGATGGAGTCACCTTGTTCTTGGATGTACATAAGTCTATCAAGCAAGATCAATGTCTCTAGCACTGGTCCTAAAGCAGCTCGAATAGACCAGTAAGGCCCTATGAGCTCCTGCAAATTTCCATTCATCCATGAGAACAATTCGATTGACTGATGGGATTAAAGATCAATTGATTGAGAGAGAGAGTGGCTTACAGTGAATGCATCAGCTTCATTCCACGTGGCACTCAGGTCAAGATCTTGAGGAAATTCTAGATTTAAGCGCGAAAACGCTGACAGGCAAAACTGCTTGAAAGAAGAACAAGTGTCGGAATCCGAGTTTTTCTGACTCATAGGCTCTGTATTATCGGTTTCTACAGTAAATAATAATTATACATGTTAACAAAATGATCATGGTCGCACTTGCTAGAATGTAATTCATCAAAATTCCTGACCTTTTCTGGTTGCATCTACAGTTGCCGAAGTTTCAAGGGATTTTCTTTGCTGTTGACGACGGAATTCCTTCCCTTGGCGCCCAATGGAGGGACTTGTCGCGCAAACCTCTGGATAATGTTTCGACAGAACCTTCAGAAAGTGAATACTGTTGTTAGAATAGAGACAATTGTTATATACTAAGATTCAATAAACGCCAAGTCACAGGTCCTGAGAGAAAGAAAGAAAGAAAAAGTCTATTCACCAACATGATCAGACTTATATTACCATTTGGAAAGCAGCACGAAAAGCATTCAACTCAAAATTTTGCACGCCAGCATCCTCTCCTAAGTTGCTCCATCTCTCAGCACTCTGAGAAAATACGGGAAATTTGTTTATTCAAACACAGTACAGAAAAGAAACATTATGATTCAAAGCAACAATGTCGCAATATCCAAAACTGATATAATAAAGGACTATACCTGACACGCTAAATCACGCGCTCTTTTGCCAAGGAAGAAGCCTAAGGATCTGAGACCAGTGCTCAATGGAAAGCCACACTGGGAACACGATTTCTCACTACTTTTTTCAGATAGTAAGTTGTAACAACAGCCAATGCTCACTACAGATTTGACTTCTTCACATTCCACAAAAGTCCTGGGGGAAATCAAGTTGCGTATTGTTTCAGCTTTGAGGGTCTAACACCCATAACTGGTATTGGGATTTATCCTGATCAGACGATAACAGGAATCGCTGATGAAACAATTGCAACAGGCATTTAAACTAACCTTAGCATCGTAACAGATAGATCTCCACATGCATGTAGACCAGCAAGAACAAGTGAACATGGTTTGTTTGCATCAACTGATGATTGTGATCTCCTTGGACCTTTATTCAATGCACTTGCATCTAAATCCAAATCATTGTTTTCCAGAGGAACATCTGTCAACGCTTTCAACATCTCTGTGGATAATACGCGGCATGTAATCGTCACTGGAGCATCTGGACACTTATTTCCTGAACTAACAGAGAAGAGGTTAAGTAGCAGCAACAAGTCGAAAAGACCAGAACTGTGCAACAAGGATAGGGGGGATAATGAGCTACCCTTCAAGCTAAAAATGAAAACAGATATGTGTTGCCGTGCAAAAATTCTAAATAATCTTATAATCTGATAACCCCTTACCCAGATTTACGAGACTGAGCTACAAGATGCTTCCTGATACGTGCTGCGCGTGCATCTGTTACCTTTGCATGATGAGAGGAAGAATCAATTGCAACCACTGAATGCTTATACTGGAAGGAAAGAACCTGCGCTAGATAACCCTGAAATATTATTTTAACAAGTGACAGAAGTGAGCAAAACATTTGCCAATGATGTTTTCTAACACACTTAAGGAAATCTATAGACTACAAATTTACTAAAACTCAGACGTAAAAGCAAATTAACATTAGCCGAAAAGCTCATTAAACAATCAGAAAAGAGAAGTTAACAGCCATGCAGAAGAGAAAAGCAACAAAAGAACGTGCCCAGAATAACCACCGTTTAGTCACCTAGAGGGGTAGAAAATACCTGGCCAGCACCAACATCAACAACTGTAGGAGCTCCAACACTGTTAGCAACTGAGCTAACAACAGAGGAAAGAACTTCAATCTGCATATTACTCCCAATCAGTTACTAACAGATCCGCCCAAATGAAGTGGCGATACACAAAAAATCATTTAACAGATACACATATGGTTTAACTAAAATATAGGTTTGTGCTAATAACATTTCTATAAATAGTACGACCTTTGGTGATCGCCACAATTAAACATTTTATTTTACATGTGAAGTAGCAAAAAAATTTACCAGTTTCAGCTTGAACAGCTATGAACCATTAGATACTCTCTTTTCAACTTCACTATCTTAGATTGACATAAGTCGCTAAATGCAAACACAGCTGGATACTACTACAAGTTCAACAAAAAGTAGACATCTTTGAAAGACGTTGTACCTCATGTTTCTTCTTTAGATTCATGCCCTGCGAAAGAACAGTGCCAAGCGGTGCCATATGCACATCTCCAAGCATCTATCAACAATGGAAAATGATTTAACTTAGTCTAGAATCTAGATACTATCCTGAAAAACATGGAGAAAATCCAGACACATTTACAACTAGAAGAATGTAAAAAGCTAATGCAGAGAATTCAATACCGCATCTAAATCCGCTTGCTCTCTAGGAAACGATAGAGACCTCAATGTGTGAACAAATTCCTTAAGTGAATCAGGCCAGTGATCCTAACAATCAATCCAGCAACACAGAAGCACATCAGTAGTGTTCACTAGCACAGCAGAATTATAAGCTAAATATACACTTTAATATCAAATTCTCAATTATGAATCAAGTCTATAACTTTACCTGAACACAACCAGAAGGAATAAGAAGAATATTTTCCGGCTTCTCAACCTTTAAGCAACTCATCCATTCTTGATCAACAGCTTCCCATTGCTTATCCTGAAGAAAAACGAAAACCCATCAACCCACTCAGACTTTTATCCCCGATAATCAACCAGAAAAACGAAGTTTGCAAATTACCTTGAAGAAATTGACAAGGTGAGCATTGATCAAGAACGAAAAAGGTTCAAGGAAATCGATAATGGCGGTAATCCATTCTAGGGTTTTGGATCTTGTGTTGCAAGCATACTTGTTGTTCTTCATTGTTTCCCCGATGAACTGTGTACGACACGATTTTAGTTCCCGCCGCCGTCAAACGCCGAGCAAATACAAGAGAAGAAGAACACTTAATACTTTAGCCGTCAAAAAATTATTTCTAGAAGTACCCTGTAGAGTTTTAAAATTTCAATTTGGGCAACATTTATTTATTCTGTAATAAATAAACCCATAATTTCACTCGCGTGACTTGAGGTAAAACTTCTAGCTCAGGCCGAGTCTTTCAGACACATGAGATTTTAGATTCATGGGGGAAAAAATAACCAAACCGAACAAAATGCTACTGAGTGAGAAAACTACATACAGTAGTTGGATAAAACAAATCGAGCTTGTTAGTACTACTCCACCAAATGTCATTATCACAAGAATGTTAACAAGACAACAGTATTACTAGTGTTCTAGACATAGAATAAACCTAAACATCTTGTTACACAGATCCAAATATGTAAGCTGATAATTTAACTAAAAGCAGCCTTTGCTTCCCCTCCATGGATGATATTATAGACCTAAATTCTAGTTACCGGTGTCCTCTTCTTCTTCATCACCGATGGCATAGTCATCAACATCCATTACGGATTGAGAGAGCTCTCTATTTTCGCTGCACCCGTTAAGACCAAATATGATTACATAAAAGGTCCTATTGCAGTCATAGATGAAGTTCAACCATTTTCCGTCTTCAAGATTACATTCTCTGACAAAGTTCTCCCAACCAAGTGTTAGAAACACAGTCTCTCCTCTTTTCTTCATCCTAACCGTCCAGAATCTCGTACTAGAGTCTCGGAGTTCCACGGTAATTGGCAATGGATCGGGTAAGTACTCGTTGAAGAGCAAGGGAAATGCCTAAAACCAAACATGAAAAAACCAAGTCTCATGAGACAAAATCAGCAACACAGAAACAAAATGACTAGAGTCTCGTCAAAAATCCAAGTCTTGATTATTTCCATTACAAATCTTGCAAGATTCAGTAAAGTCTACAACTTGTGGAATCTAACTAAGGGCATTAGCTTTATACAATACAATACTTTGATTTAAAATCCTGTACAACAACCCAATAATGAACAAAACAGCATAAAAAAACCCAAAAATTTACTGCTTTTCTGCAAAATTAAAGCGAAAGAAAGAAACTAAAGGACCTAAAGTTCTTAGATTAGCTAAAGCAATCGACCCTAAAAGCTCCATAAGTCTCTAAAAATCAGAACACACTGCACACATTTTTGAACTTGTTGAGGAACAAAAAGAAGAAATGAGAGAGATATTCTCACAAATGATTTAGAGGAGGTTTGTGAGTCAAAAAGCTTCACAAAACGTCGATCTTCACCAGTACCAGCCATGGCAACTTAAAAAGTAGGTAGGAAACAGAGCTTGAATGGTGAATTTTACTTTACATGAAATTGGAATCTTTTTTATTTTTGTTGCATTTTGAGTGTTTTAGGGAAATAAATGAAGTCGATATTCAAACCAACTCTTATCTACTTACTATTGGGCCGAATTATAAAGCCCAACAAAACGCCCAAACAGAGTCAAACTCAAAACCCTAAGAGTCCTTCACTATATAAACCCTCACTTTCACAATTCCTGACGCAGAATTATCAAAGTTGGCGTTCGACCTAGAGTTGTTACTGTTTTTCGTCGGTCTTTTTGATTGTTCTTGATTTATTAGATAAGATTCAGAGTCTGTTTTGTGTTTGAAAAACTATTATAAGAGGAGAAAGAGCGATAGATAATGATGATGATGATGTTTCCATAGAACAATCCAACTCTGAACATCTTTTGATGAATTTTACATCATGCACTACCATCTGAATCTCGCTCTCCTCTTTCAATTTTGTTTCTTCCCAGATAATTCGTCAAATTTCGTTTGTTTCAGACACTGGTTTTCTCAATCTCTAGTTTTGCAATAATCATTTATTTTCAGTTCGGTTTTAATGTCTTAATCACGAATATATTGATTTTTTTTAGGTAACACATAGTTTTAGTGTCTAAAACTGTGTTTTTATTTTATTTTTAGGACCCGGTTACTTCAGTCTCCAGAATATGTGATTAATCTCCATTGACGTCAAAGACAAACTAAACGAAAACATATACATAACTAGTGGATATATAATGATAATCATATTGGGAACATAATTAATCGAAAAGAACCGAAATACATAACCTTATAAATGTGAGACTCATTGATTAGAAAAATGATTATAAATTGTGTTAGATAAATAACTGCAGTTATTTAAAACTGGCTTAGACAGAGGTGGTGTTTGCACTTTCCTTTGTGCGATTCTCCGGTTGTAATCCTTTGGTTCATTTCTTGTTATTATAATAGACCCTAGAAAACAAAAAAAATTAGAACTGAAAGGAGATGACCATTGCAATTAAGGAAAATGAAATGGAAATTCATAATTGCAAAAAGTCTTATTGAATATTAAGACCTACAGGGAATATTTCTGCATTGTGTTGACTTTTGTTTACCCTATGACTCCATGACCTATTTTTTGTTGACCAAAGCCAAAAGGCCCATTAACTGCATAAACCACAAACTTAATGGGTACTTTTCCTGATTCCATCACTTTCCCGGCCCAACTACTACCTTTTTCTAACGGCTCTTTCCTTTTTTGTCGTCAACGGCTATATTGTGCCATGATGACACGAATTCAATAATTTTTAATCTGACCCCAATGTTTTGAGAAATGTCAACTTCTTCCAAATGTTTCTACATTCTCCACACAAACCCATATTTTAAAACATTAACAACTTAGAAACAATACCCAAGCCCAGCGTAATACAACCTATCTTTTATTAAAGTGGACAAGAAGAAGATTTTACTCAATAGCAAAAGTTAGTAAATTAAAGAATTGTTAAGATTT
>OVAF01000109.1:0-64780 GCA_900406245.1 Odontarrhena argentea | reverse complement strand
AAATGTGTCTAAATTGTGTCTAAACGTACAATTTTCCCGAAATGGTATGGTGAGGCCTATAAGTTCTTGAACTAAATAACATTACCCTCCAAATGCTTTAGTATCAATATTGTTCTTATTAAGGAAATTTTCTATTTTTTTCTGCTCCCTTCCATTCACTACATCGACTTGATCAATTATTGGTTTCTTTGGAAGATCTCCGTTACTTACGTCATCTATAAAATGATCAAGTCTTTCATCTAGTTTATAAAGGGTCTCATTTAAAGCTGTGATGTACCGGCTAATTCTTTTAGATTCTTCTTGATAGCTTTCGGGCAATGTATTATTTAAAATATAGTTAGAAAAATTTTTATCATTTTCTTTTAGAAGCTTGTAAATTTGGCCTAATTTCTCTAATTCATTTCCTTGCAATTTTTTTTCTTCGTCTATAATCTCTTGAAATGGTTCACTAGCATTAGATAACTCTTCATAGCTATCCAAGTATGTTTTTATACTTGATTTTATTTCTTCTTCGTCTATTATTCTATTTTGTTTTTCAGAGGTAAAAATATTACTAGGAATCTCTACGTTTTGCATAGGAGGCATTTCATCTTTTGTAGTATCAACATTTTCCTTTTCCTTTTGTGAACATGCGCTTAATATAAAAAGAATAAAGGCGCTATAAAAAATCTTTCTCATCATAGTTTATTCCCCCTGGCAATTAACATATTCCATCTCAAGTATTTAATGAATAGTCTAAAAAAGTACTTCCCAATATAATACCCTAGGAATGCTAAAATAGAACCCACGATAACCCCTTTTATAGAATCGAAAACTTCTTCAACTCCAATTGTACTAAATCCATTAACAAATCCCATTATAATTAAAATCAATGGAGACAGAATCATGATAGGGACACTGATGATATAAGCTAATATAAATGGTGTCAATATTACCAGTGTAATTAAACCCAATATAATAATAATAAAATTTATTAAACTTAATCCCATAATTGACAACATTGCTGTAAGCATATTTTTAATATTTTTATGCTCGTCAACCTTCTTAATAGAATAAATTGCATTTAATTCTTTAGCAATCTCTACAGGATTTCCTAATTCTTTAGAGATTTCCTCTTCACTTTTATTTGTATGTTTTCCCTCATTAAAGTGAATAACATATTCATCTATTATATCCCTTTTTTCTTTTTCCGGCATAAACTTCAAACTATTTTTGAGTATTTTCAAAAAATCCTTCTGGTTCAAGTTTATCATTCTCCTCGATAAAGCGATTAATTATTAGGAAAAACTCATTCCATTCAAATTTCAAATCTTCAAGTTTATCAACCCCATCCTTTGTGATTGTGTAGTATTTTCTAAATGGTCCTTCTGTTGATTCTTGATGATAGGTAGTTAGATGTTTTTCTTTGACTAGTCTTCTTAATATTGGATAAACAGTGCCTTCAGATATGACAATTTTACTCGATATTTTTTTTACTAATGCATATCCATATTCATCCCTTTTATTTATTATCAATAAGACTATTAACTCAAGTACCCCTTTTTTAAACTGAGCATTCATACTTTATCACCAGCATTTTTAATTAAGTCTAATCTAAATATTCTAATAATAGTTTATAGTTAAATGGAAAATAAGTCAACGATTCCCTTTTAAGTAAGAAAATGAATCACCTTCGTTTTCTTACTTAAAAGAGAATTATAAGAAACATCTAACAAATCTTGGAATATTAGACATACTAATACTCGTACTGAAAAAAAGAACATGAGGGGTATGGAAAATCAAAACTTATTCAAGTAAAAACACTATCAGTCTGATGCTGTTTCTATTTAAATACATATTGGTTTTCCATACTAGAACCACTTATTACATTACCATAGATATAAACTCTTTATATCTTTTATTTATTTCACTAACTCTTTCATGTGAGCCTTTGCATACAATCTCTCCATCTTCAAGGAATAATATATTATCATCCGGTTGTACTTCTTCTAAATTATGAGTTACTTTAATTACTGTCTTCCCCTTTGTAAGTGTCTTTATAGACTCTAAGACTAAATTTCTAGATTCTATATCTAGATTAGATGTAGGTTCATCTAACAAAATTATATCCGGGTTTTTTAAGAATAATCTGGCTATATTCAACCTTTGTTTTTCCCCCCCTGATAATTTATCACCACTCTCGCCTATGTTCGTATCAAGTTTATCTTTTTGCTTTTCAACAAATTCTTCTAAATTTGCATATCTTAAAGCTTCCCTTATATTAGATTCATCAATATACTTTTCATCAAGACCATACAGCAAATTTTCCAAAATAGTACCACTAATTAATGAGGAACCTTGACTTACTATACCTATGTTTTTTCGCAACTCATAAGTATTCAATTGATTGATATTTACATTGTCTATCGTTATTTCACCATTTGTTGGAAAGTAAAACTTCTCCAATAAGTTAATTAAAGTTGTTTTTCCGGATCCAGACGGCCCAACAATAGTTAAAGCTTCTCCACGTTTTATATTGAAAGTAATATTTTTTAGAATCAAGTTATCTTTATATCCAAAGTTAACTTGTTTAAAGGATACCTCGTTTTGAAATGCATATTTAGTATTGCTAGTTTGTTCAATTTCATTATTATTCAGTATAGTATTTAAACTCTTGATAGCACCGTTTGCTTTGTGGTACTCTCCAATAAACCCACTAATTGAGCTCATTGGGGTCATCATTTGAAATGCATAAATAACGAACGCAATTAATGTACTGATAGATAACGTTCCTACCGATATTCTATAAGCTCCATACCCCACCACTATTAATAAACCTAGAATAAGTAAAAGGCTCACTAAAGGTGCTACCATGGCGAAAATCTTACTTTCATATAAGTTTGCATTATACAGCCTGTCAATACACTTATACATTATTGACTTTTCATGCTTTTCTGCTGTAGAAGCTTTCACCATTTTTATATTTTTAAAAGTCTCTTGAGTTTTCGCAATAAAAACAGAAATTTCCTTTTGTTGTCTATCCCCCGTTTGTTCCGTCTTTCTCATAAGAGGAAAGATGATACCAAATATAAATGGGGAGATTATTAGTATAACAATCGTTAATTTCCAATCTAAAATAATTGTTAATGTTAATCCACCAAGTATCATAATAACACCCGTAACTAATTTAGGGATGTGGTACGTTATTAGATCCTTTATAATTTCCGTATCATTAACAATTCTACTGGATAATTCACCACTATGGTGCTCATCAAAAAAGTCAACTTTAAAATGGAGCATCTTAGTATATATATTTTTTTGTAAATCACGAATTATCATGTTACCAAATTTAGCTATTATATACTGATTCACTGATTCAATTATAGACTTTGCTATTAGAAATAATACCAACCCACCAATCATCCATAGACTGATCTTATTAACTGAAAATTCATCGACAATATCTTTCACTAAAAGCGGGAATACTAGGGATGCTACTGTAAATAAAATTGATACAATTATTATCGCACTTAGAAGTAACTTTTTTCTTCTATCGTTAATTGCTAGAAGGAGCACTTTATATGCATTCATTTATATTCACCTCATTAAATTAAGACAATAAAGTTTGATTGATCAAACTCTATTGTCTTTATGCCGAAACAAGTATTTAATGTTTAGCAGAAGAACCAGCTTGCATTGCTGCTTGTTTTACATTGAACACTTTTAGAGGATTTCGCCTTCAGTTGAACATCTTTAGAAATAGATTCTTTTTGTAAAGATAGTACTTTATTCATCTAATACCCCTCCGTTCTTTCTATATTTGATGTTTTAATGCTTAGCAGAAGAACCAGCTTGCATTGCTGCTTGTTTTACATTGAACACTTTTAGAGGATTTCGCCTTCAGTTGAACATCTTTAGAAATAGATTCTTTTTGTAAAGATAGTACTTTATTCATCTAATACCCCTCCGTTCTTTCTATATTTGATGTTTTAATGCTTAGCAGAAGAACCAGCTTGCATTACTGCTTGTTTTACATTGAACACTCTTAGAAGATTGCGCCTTCAGTTGAACATCTTTAGAAATAGATTCTTTTTGTAAAGATAGTACTTTATTCATCTAATACCCCTCCGTTCTTTCTATATTTGATGTTTTAATGCTTAGCAGAAGAACCAGCTTGCATTGCTGCTTGTTTTACATTGAACACTCTTAGAAGATTGCGCCTTCAGTTGAACATCTTTAGAAATAGATTCTTTTTGTAAAGATAGTACTTTATTCATCTAATACCCCTCCGTTCTTTCTATATTTGATGTTTTAATGCTTAGCAGAAGAACCAGCTTGCATTACTGCTTGTTTTACATTGAACACTCTTAGAAGATTGCGCCTTCAGTTGAACATCTTTAGAAATAGATTCTTTTTGTAAAGATAGTACTTTATTCATCTAATACCCCTCCGTTCTTTCTATATTTGATGTTTTAATGCTTAGCAAAAGAACCAGCTAGTATTACTTGATGGAGAACACCCCAGACTTATGCTTGATTTTGCTGGATTTTGGCCCTTACCCTTTTGTTTTGTTTTATTCATTTTTTGTAATGCAAGAACATCTTTCATTTTTATCACCCCCTTTTATATAAAGTAATTTCCCCATCCATGTAAATAATTCCTAAAGTAAATCTGATGTTTTTCTTTGGACTATATTGTTTACAAATCTCAGTATTCTTATGGTTGAAGGGTCATCTTACGACAGAAGAAAGAGGTTCAACTATATTTTGAAAACTTTCTTCTGTAAAAGTTGAAGAACTAAATACTTTTTCTAAATTGAGTATAGGTATCCATGAATGGTTCTTACTTTCTAAAATATCATTTATCGTTAACAATAAACCAGAAGAGCCAGACATGATATCACCAGAAATTCTAAAACACGAATCACCAGGAACAAATATACAATCAGCATCCTCTAATAAGTGTAAATTAAGTGTAAATAATGCCGAGTTAACCAAACTACTTTTTTTGGTATATAACTCTAATAAATTTGCAACAGCTAAAATACCCGTAGTTCCCTGAAATAATCCAGCATTATAAAAGCATTTACTTTTTGATATTTTACTAATACCATCAATTTCTTTATTCCATTTCTTCAATTTTGCATTTATCTCTAGTTCAACAATCGGTAAAGCTAAGCCACTTCCTCCACCGGCAAGATAAGGTAATATCCTAAAATCATCATCAATTTGATACAAGCCAGTATCATCGAATATTCCTAGTTTCATTTCCTTTTCCAATGCCTGTTCTGATAATACTAACCATTTATTATCGTTTGTTTTTTTATACAGTGCAGTAAAATACAGGGAAACTCCAGCCCAACTGGTCATAACCCCTTTATCAACAACATCGTAATCATAAGTAATAATTGGTGCATCGGCATTCAACTTGTTTATTAATATTTCTCCAATATAGAGACAAATGTTTAAATATTTTGGATCATCGACTTCGTAACTAAATCCTAAGTATGCGAATCCAATTCCACTTAAACCTGCTGCAAAAGAAATATCCTCAATATGTTTAAAATCAATAAACGAGTCGAATAGAGCCTTTGCTTTCTCCTGATAACCTAGTTCCCATAAAACCGATGCTATCCCCATCTTACCGGTGAATAAACCATTTTCTAATTGAATAAGTTTATTGATATCTTGATTTTCAATCCAATCTTTTACTTTCTGATTTATTCCGCCAGTTCTATGTAATGCCATCGCAACACCAAAACCACCAGTTAACACATTTTGCATGCCTGTCTCCATTTCATATTGCCGAATGTCTCCAGGTAATAGCCTCTCTTCATTTTTAACGTCCTTTAAAATGGAATTACGTAGTTTTAATTTCATGACTGATAGGTCAAATTTTTGTTTCATGTGTCCATTTGTAGTCAGTAATTCTTCCATAGGACGTGATCCGTACAATTCACATAATGACTCAATACGTTCAATTATTGTATTTGCTCTTTCTCCAAATACAACTTGAATCCAATTACTATGAATAGTGTCCATATTCCAGGATATATCTTGAACACAACCAATTGGTACAAATAGCTGTTTTGCTATCCTTAATAATGCAAACCAATCACTTTGTTCTTTATTCATTTCTTGATTCCCTATGAAACCGGGAGTCATTAATCCAGAAAGAGAATCGCTTATTGAACTTGCAGTTTCAAAATCAATTAATCTAATTTTCTCTTCTGCTGTAATTATGATATTAGCAGGTTGTAAGTCTCCCATACCTATATCATTTCTATGAAGTTCGTGTATAGACTCAATTAGTTGATTGATGATATTTATACAGGACTCTGTATAAGATTCATTTTTTATATTAGAACTAAAAGGGTAGTTCTTCACTAGCCATTCAGATAAAGAATCACCTTCAATATACTCTTCTTCTATAAAATAATGTTCCCAGGCACGGAAAGAACTTATTTTTTTAACTGGATATTGTGCCTTTTCTAATTTATCTAATATCTCGCTTTCATTAACAATTCTAGAAAAAGCATCCTGCCCTTGAGCGTCTACTGCAGCATGGGGCCTTCCTTCTTTTAGAATGACTTTCATATTATTACTTTTATTTTTACAGATATAAACGCCACCACCATTACTAAAATGCAATGCTTCATTTATATCAAAATTATCTAGAGGGGATGAGGTGTCAACTTGATTCAACTCTTCATCCATTTTTCTAATTTCTATTGGCTCTTCTACAAAATTAGGTAAGTAATAGTAAGGAACTCTTTTATCTTCAATAAGTTCACCTTCTAAATTTTCTATAGCATCAACTTTCTCACCATCTATATATACATACCTAGACATGAAAGCACCATATCTAAAATATACATTAGAGTTATACCATCTTTTGTCATTTAATATATAAGGGCCAGGTTTTAAATGGGCTAAGTTGTTTTCTAATAATCTCAATAAATCAATAAATTGATAAGTATTTTCAGGATATATAGTTATAAACTTCCCTGATGAACCTCTATCTCCGTATTTTGAATCCTTCAGTACTAGCTCCTTATTACTTCTGACATATTTAAACGATATGTTTCTTTCTATCATTAACTTGGAAACAATATCTAAAGTTTGTTGCGATTCTCTGATATCCGTACTAACATGAATTTTCCATCCTTGTTTAGGGAGTCTTGCATTTTTAGGCATTAGGTTTGTCCAATGCTCACCATCAATTAATATATAATTATCAAATGGATAGTCTACGTTTAATAACCCTTGACTAATTTCATCAGCAACACTATAGTAAGGATTTTTATTTATATACTTTATATACCTATTATCCATTAGAACACCCCTATATAATACATAAGCACAAATTAACTAAATTGATTTGTGCTTATGTATTTAAATTATTATTTAGGACTAACACAGAAAAAAAGGCTTAAACCACTTTGGGTTTTACAATTAACACTAACATTTGAACCAATGGGCTTATCATTATTTTTATGTTTTTTTAAACTTTGCAATGATAAAACATCAAATCTAGACATAGATATCACCACCTTTCTATACTGTGTACCAATTTTACTGTATCACCTTAATTGGCAACCTTATTCAACATGCGGATACATCAATTTTTAAAGAGGGCTTATATAGTTTATAGATATTCATAGTTTATAAATATTTATATTTTCCAAGTTACTAACCTTTTTATTTGCTTGTAGAAATAAATTTTCTATATGTTCTCCCCAATAAGGTCCCCAAATTATATCTTTAACACTATTAAATGACAAACTTGTATTAGAAAATTGAAAATATTCATTATTCATTTTCATTATCCAAGGACTTCCTGAACTGCCCACGCCCAACTTTCCTTTTAAACCTAACAATGTTGAATTATATATATGGTCTTCAAAAGTAATATTTCTTATTACCTCGACTTTTTTCTTCCTGAGGAATTTTTTACTTATGTAAGGTACTAATGCATTCTGTTTTTTTGATGAGTTATTAAATATAGGTTTGATTAAATTGTCCATTGCTACAGGAGGTTCCCTTAATGTCAAAAAGGCAGTGTCATAGTCTACTATCCCATTATTAACCCACTCAGTACTAATGTAGATTTCTTCAATTTCATATTCTTTATTATCATTCGTTATAAAGGTTACTTCATTTGCAGATAATTGTTTATACCAGTCAAAGACACAATGTGCAGCAGTACAAACTATGGGATAGTTCAACCCTTTAATTAAGGAAGCATTACTTATAAACTTGTTTTTATTTTGTTTTATTTTCAATAATCCTGTATTCATTGTTTTTTTTTCATTATTTTCCATAGTAGATAATTTGATAATTATTCCTCGCTTCTTTAAATGGTATAAATATACAATAATCCTAAAATGAGGATAACTCAATATTTTCTTTGTAAAGTAATGTGTTATGTATAATAGTGTTCTATACATAAGACTAGGGTTTCAAACGCAAAATTCTTAAAGTAACTGTAGGGTACAAGGAGTATTACCAGCATTTTTGAAAAACCTTCACGCTAAGAATGGTTCTGTTGAAAGGTTTTTAAAATTGAGCTTAAATTCTGCAACAGAACCCATAAGTTCCCCACTCAGCCTCCTGTAAAAAGGGAGGAAATGATTTATAAAATAAGGATTCATGATGTACCATACTAGATATTTGGTAGGTGACGTGCCTCTTCTGTCTATATTCTCTTCACCAATCTTCTATATTGCTTGTTGGCATCGTATTATAAAAGATCCTTAATCCTTTGAACTGTACCCATGAATCAATCAGGGACACTAAAAAAAGCCCCATGATTCAGGTTTTTTGTGTATTTTCATCAAAAAAACTCGTTATAATGGAACCAACGATTGGAATGTCATTTGTATGGGCAACTAATTGCCATTTTCATTAAAAAAATAGCGACAGTGAAAAAATCTTCGACTTTTTACATAATGCCGGTAATAACCCATACCTGTATTTAAATTTTTCATAGAAATCAAAAAAACACTAACATATACCATATTTACACCCTAATCCTGATAGTGATGTAATATCCCCCCCACTTTCACTTCGTTTAGAGGTGATGGATTCCTAATCCCCGCAGTCCTTACGGTTAGAAACCGATTCATCCCCCACCTACTCACGGGGCTGTGACCCTTCATCCCCGTATTCTTGGCTAAAATGAGAAAAAGAACCCAATGGAGTTCAGGTTCTTTTAGAAGTGATGATACTTTCTTGGCTTCACGAAGTGAGAAAATACAAAAATGTATTACATTGGGTTTTAGAGAATTTCAACACTTAAGAAATTCTTTCGAAATGAAAAAACTTTTATGTAACACTAGTATCTTTTCTTATTTCTATTTCTTTTAATGAGTCCATAAATTTTATCCATAACAAACTCTTCTTTTTCTTTCCAAATAACTTCAGCTTCCTCTAATGTAACTACTCTCACTAACTCCTCAATTGCTGTATCTTTAACTAAAAATGTAGCTATAGCCCCTGTAGCTGTTGAATATTTACTAATAACAGAATCTATAATAGTATCAATTTCTAGTAACTTATTATTAGACTCCTCTTCATTTTGACTACTGTTGTTTAATATTTTTTTATCGGAAAGTTCTTTTAATCGGGAATTTAGAATAAATTCTACATAACCGATTGGCGAATCAATATCTGAGCGAAAACGTATATCCTCAATTATCTCTAATACAATTTCTTTATGCTCTTCCCATTTCTCAAACACTTTAGGAAACACTTTTTCTTTACAACGTTCTTCAAATCTTTTAATTTTTTGTTCAAATGTATTTGGCTGTTGAAATTTATCTAACTTTTTTTCAAAATGAACTAAATCAGAATCTTTCTTTTTCTGAGCACGGATGATAAATCTAATTTTGTGGACTTTCCTACCTAGTTTAATTTCCTCAAATTCAAAAGAAATATCTGTTTTTTGATTTAATTCTTTTTGAGATGGCTTCAACACACGTTGCTTAAAATTTGCATAGTTAGGGTATACATCCATTGCATCTAAGTAATACCTTAAATTTTCTAGACTAATTGTACGTTCCCTTAAATCTTCATATTGCTTAAGTAGTTCATAAATACGTATAGCATATGTACTTTTTAATTTAACAACATTAGCCAATCTATAGCTTGTAAATTTGCTACTTAGTTCTAATAAGAATGGTTTCAATAAAGGATCGAAACGCATATCAATTGTCCCTTTATTTCTATTGTAAATTGCTGAAGAAAGCCAAGATACTTGAATTAATTCTTCTCCTGCTCGAATTTCAATTACTTTAGATAAGAGTTCCTTTGTAATTTTACTTAACTCTGTATATTTAGTAGATCCATTCAAACCAAGTAAATCATGAAATTGTTTAATTGGGAATGTGTATGTTTTAAAATCCCGGTCGTTGGGTTCAATATTACTAGCCAAACAAAGTAACATTTTTTGTTCAACTAAATTCAAACGTGAATTAGCTTCAATCAATGTATTTGATTTGGAGACAATATTATTCTCTTTAATTTGCAAATCTTGATTTATAGACATATGTACATACGTCATTCCTTTCCTACCCCTATTGCTAAATTAACTATAACAAACAAAATCACTTTGTTATAGTTAATTTTTTTCAAAATCTTATAATAGATTTCCCACTGTAGGATATCTAAGTATTCTACATAACATAATTATGTAGAATACTAAAATAATGAAACTTAATCTTTCTAAATTTATAAAAATATATATCATGTACCTAATTTATTATCTTTAAAACCATTTTTGTTATAGCTGCAACCAAATCTGTTATCTTTAGAACCGTTTTTGTTATAGGTAGGTAACCAAATTTGTTGTCTTTAAAACCATTTTTGTTATAGACGGAACCAAATTTGTTATCTTTAAAACCATTTTTGTTATAGATAAGCAACCAAATTTGTTATCTTTAAAACCATTTTTGTTATAGATGCAACCAAATTTGTTATCTTTAAAACCATTTTTGTTATAGATAAGTACTATAATCCCTTACATATCAATATGTTTCAGCTTCCTAAAACATATAAACATATAAAACATATAAAACAATTATTATATAAACATACAAAACATATAAAATTATGTTGAAGGTATTAAAATATATTATCTTTTTATAAAAACTCCATATGTAATTTCAAACTGTGATGTGTTTATAAAACCAAATTTGTTACGTTTATCTTTGTTACGTAGCTATAAATACTCAAATGGAAACACTGGTGATTATACTGATAAGAGTAGTAACCATGAAAATAAGTCCTTGTCATAACAGACATAAGAACTTACCCCAATATTCATCATATATCATTAATTCTCATAAGTTTAATATTATGTATCTTTTGTAAAACTCATTTCTTCAAATTTTAATTTCTTTTACATCAGGAAAACGAACAGTTGTATACTATTATAAAAACAACAAAAAGAAAAAGAAACAGTTAAGATACGTGTGGATACGGTCGTAACCGGTATTGATATTTGATTTAAAATACTACAAATAAATAATAAGTTATTCTTTGCGCATTCTAATTCATATTATGCAATAAGTTTGGAGTCGATTTTATGTTTAAACAGAAATTTTTAATTGTATTTTGTGGATTCATAATGATAGTTTTATTTACATCTCCAATAGAAGGAAAGGCAGAAAATATATCTAATACAGATTTTTATGATTCTTATAATACTTTATTAGCTCCTTACGCAAGTGAAGCTATCCGAAGTAAACTAGGACCAGATTATCAGTATAGTTTAACGGATGCAAAAATTATAAAAATTGAGCGATCCAAAAAATATACTTTCACCTTTATTGTGGTAGCTAAATATAAAACATATACCAACGCTCACAATCCACCTAATCATGTTGTAACAATAACTTATAATGTTAGTCCAAACGGGGTAAAAGTTATTGATTTCAAACAAAAAAAGAAAGTGAGTTTGTAAACTCACTTTCCTTTTTATCAGAGGATATGTATGTCGTTTGACATACATATCCTCTTTTTATAATTTCTCCATTGATTGAGCTATTGTAATTAATTCTTGCTTAGAAATTCTTGAACTAAATAACTCAATCATTGTTCCATCTTGTACCCACATTAATTGTCCCCCTTGTACATCCTTAATTCTTTTTGTTGATGTTAACGGATAAAACATACCATTTATATTGTTTATTTTCACTCTTTCCCTATGTTCCCCCGGTTGAATATCTTTGTCTGTTGCCACGCTTTCAATAATTGCAACTTTTAATTGCGTTTCTTCTCTATTCAAAAAATGTATTTGTATTTTCTCCATATTTTTATGTACTTGCTCCGGATATTTTAATTCTATATTCCAATCCTTGGCTATCTCTTTAGGAATAAAACAATTAAAAGAAGTCTTTCCTTTTAATTCATTCAAGGAAAATCCTTTATTGACTACATCTACATTTTCAGTATACGCATTGATATGAAACTGACTACCTGGCATAAACACAAATAATGCTATCATTAACTTGAAAATAATATTTTGCATATTTTATCTCCTACTACAACGAATTTTACTAATAGTATTAAAATCCATTAGAAACTTTATACTAATTAGAATCAGCAACAAAGTAAATCCAATTAAAGATCAAGATTTAAAGCCAAATATCATTGAATGGATATATAATTATTATTGAAGAGCAATCTGTAGGTCACACAGGTGCATATCAAAAGAGGAAAGCATTTACTTAAAGTGCTTCCCTCTCCTTCTTATTATCATAATGGAGGCTTCACAATGAAAGAACATAACAAACAAAAATCATATTATATAAGAGAATACACATTAAGAGATAAGAGTACTAAATCAATTAGGGTTGAACCCTGGCGCTCTTTTAAAGAGGAAATGAAGGTACTTGGTATTACGGATAATGACATTTTTCAAATCCAACTGATTAAAAAACGTATATGAAATTGTGAATCCTTTTGTAAATGTTGCAATATAAACGAAAATGAAATAATATTTCCAGCATGTAACTTATACAATAAAAAAGAGAGCAACGTACTACCAACATGTGCTCTCCTTTAGATAGCTGCTACCACTAAGGCGGTAGCCACTAAAAAAATAACACCTACAAATACTGTAGGTGTTATTTTTAATCATTTAGACTTGTAAAATGTTTTGTATTTCTTCTATACGTAAATTTGTAAACTTTGCAATATCTTCTATTGGCATTCCATTTTTATGCATTCCACGAATTAGTTGAATTTTCCCTTC
Source organism: Odontarrhena argentea (assembly GCA_900406245.1). Lineage (NCBI taxonomy): Eukaryota > Viridiplantae > Streptophyta > Magnoliopsida > Brassicales > Brassicaceae > Odontarrhena > Odontarrhena argentea. The sequence goes on along the minus strand of OVAF01000109.1, from coordinate 51,544 downwards.
TTCAATCCCCTCTTGACGCCCTTCTTTCTTTCCTTCATTACGAGCATGAGCAAATTTTGCGGCTTCATCCATCAACGCTTTCTCCCTTGCTTCATACGCTTGTCGGAAAGAAGAATCTTGACTCATACGTTCCCATTTATTCATTGCTTTTTGTAAAATAGGGTCTTGGTTCATCGCAATATCCTCCAATGTTTGGGTTAATTGTTCATCCTCATTCGCTGGAAGTAATAACAACCAACGAACAAACGAATCTTCCCAGGGATTTATTTGTTCATTTCGCCACTGTTGCATGAGTTTTGGAATCTCCACAATATGAACTTCAATATCATCACTCAATATTTTCTGTTGTTGTTGATTCCATAAGATTCCTGTTGTATGGAATGCTTCGTATTCTGGAAACATGACAAAGTTTAATAAATTAATCGTAATTGTTTTATGAAGAGAACTATAGGGCATTCCTTTTTGAAGTTGGGATGTGTATAGCCTTCCCCAGTAATATAAACTTCTCTTAATCATGTCATGATTGTTATTCAGCTGTATTTCTACATTTACCTTTGTTCCTGTATCTAATGTAGCGGAAATATCTAAAATTGATAATTTATCCTCTTCATGTTCACGGTGCAAGTGTGGATCTTCTAGTTGTAACGAAACAATGGGTGATTCTAAAGAATCCTGCAATATCGCGTTTAAAAAAGCAATCAAAATATCTTCATTTCCACTTGTACCAAATAATTGTTTAAAAGCAAAATCAATGCGTAAATTTACTAACTGTTGGTTAGACATGGGTTTTCCTCTCCCCACCTCATACGATGTTTTTCTTTTATTGTACAAAATAGTGTGGTAACCATGCAAATAAGTCCTTATCACCACAGACATAAGAACTTACCCCAATATTTATAATATATCACTGCTTCTCATGAGTTTAACATTTTGTATCTTTTGTAAAACCTATTTTTCTTTCTAACCTGAGTGTTTTTGCCCATCCTCAGAAAAGGGGGATGGGCAAAAACACTCAGGTAAAAATTTCTTTTAGTAAACAAATTAGGCTATTAGCCTAATTTATCAAATTTTAGGATAATTTGTAAAATTATCATTCCTAAATAATTCCAATTAATGTATGATTGTCTTAAGGGATGTAAGACTATCTAGGAAATACATAATATCTCGACTTTTTATATTATAAATAAATATGAATAGGAGAGTGATAGTATGTTTAAAAAGAATCTAGGTAAATTAGGTGTAAGTGCTATAGCGTTAGGAGTTATGATTCCTTCAACAGCAGCGTTTGCTGAAGAATCAACTCCGGTCTCTGCTGTAAATTATGAACAAAATAATGTAACTAGTGAAACACAAAACCAAGAATTGAGCGTAGAAGTGTATGATAAGAACGATAATTTAGTTAAAGTCTATACAAAAGAAGAAATTGAAGCGTTTAATGCTCAATTCGCTGCGAATCCTACAGCAGCGTTTCAATATATTAATAATGTAAGTCCGTTAGCTTTAAATACTACTTCTTTTGGTAAAGCTCAATTTAGTAGTTCATTATGGATTAGAGGTGGAGCAACATTTAAAAAACCTCAAAGTGTTGCAGTAGAGTCTCCTGGTAATACATATGGTTTAGGAATCTATGTATATCATGATGGATCTCAAGAAGGTAGATATAAAGTAAATGGCACGTTTACTGGTGGATTAAATATACCAATTGGGCATCTTACAAAAGATTATAATTATTACAGTCTTAAACTTGCAAACATGAGTGAAAATGGTGGCACAATTACTTTAAGTGGCGGAACAGTTTTCCATCAATAAAACATTAAGTTGGAGATTTTATTTATATGATAAATAAGGGGATTTTAATGTTGATTCCTCCTAAATTATATATTAACAAAAGAAAAACACTCATTTGAGTGTTTTTCTTTTGTTAATATAAATACGCTTCTTCGTTCGCTATTAAATTGGATTCATCTTTTTTTCAATATCTTATTACAATTTATGTGAAAGGAAGGGAATAAAGTATGTTCTAAAGTTTGGTATAATAGAAAGAATATTTTATATAAAATTAGAATTACTGTAACATGTATGATGAATATTATAAAGTTAGGAATATTTGAGGAGGTACTTAAATGGGAAAGAGAAAAGTTTTATGTATTTCTGTATTATCACTCGCTTTATTGTGTTCCTGCCAGGGGAATACAGAAGAACCAAAGAGCGAGGGTTCAAAAGTTATGGAGGCAGTTAACAAAACTGTAAATAAAAAATCTTTTGTCAGTGCTGCTATATGGGATGAGAATACAAGAAGGTTAGATATAGAAATTTCTGATACTGAAGATTCCTCTAAAGTAAAAACAGAAATTAATAATCAGTTGAAAAATCAAGGGATTAAGCCGTACACAATCAATATAAAAGAACGGGATATGAAGATTGTAGAGAAAGAAAAAAGATGGAATAAAGTTACTGGATCTATTTTAGGAAATATATTTACCAAAAATGAGTATAAGGGGTCTGAGATCCATCAAATGAATATCGAAGCAGAACAGCCATATGTTTTGACTATAAATACAAAAATCAGTAGTGCTGATCCAAATGCCAAAGAGTTTGGGAAGAAATTAGAAAAAGAAATCACTGATTTGTTTAAAACAGAAGAAGTAAGCAAATGGATTGGAAAAGATTCATACACTATCGAAATTTATAGTAACGATAAACAAAAGATTAACTTATAAGGGATCAAAAAAATGCACACAAAATACTTCCCACATCTTCGAGCACATAATAATAAAAACCCATTGAGCTCATGTACACATACTGAGATCAATGGGTTTTATCAGTTTACCATTCCTGTATCTTTTGTAAAACTCATTCATTAAAAAATTAAATTCATAAATCTTTTCTTTTTTTGATGAAAAGGCTTTCCAATCCGAGATTTATTGTTCGAAGTGCTATATTAATAAAGAGGGAAGAAAAGAAGGAGTCAAATAGTTTACGCAAAAAATAATTTGTATTTTCTGAATTTTCAGTCATATCTGTTATATTATAAGTAAGATACCTTAGAAAGGAGCCAAAACCAATGGAATTAGCAAAAGGCTTATTTCCTTCATTACATACAATGGAGGACGCATCACAACGTTTTAATTCATTTCAATCAAGAGAGGAGTCACAACCTATGGGATTAGCGAAAGGCTTATTTCCTTCATTACATACAATGGAAGACGCATCACAACGTTTTAATTCATTTCAACAGCAAGAAAAAGAGAGGAATAATAAAAAGGGTGATTTCATAAATAAAATGCTTAATAATTGTCACTATATACACTCTACTTTTCATTTGAAGTGATTAACAAATACATAAGTATTAGAGAAACAAGTCTATAAATCATAAGGTACAAACTAAAGGGAAACACCATTTATCACAGTATGGTGCTTCCCCTAGATTTAATTTATGATTTAGCATAATAGCAGGGCTTACATTGCTTTCTCCAACGGTTTTCAGCATTTAGCCATCTTTTTCTATGACAAGAAGGACACTCAATACGTACTTTATCTAATTCCCACTTTAAAGTATTTCCATTAAAATTATATTTTTCATTTTCATTTGAAGGATCGGGGATTTGATTTTTACCAACTTCCACTATACAATTTTGACAGTAAAGTTTATTATGTAGTTTTTTTAATTTAACAAAAGAAATGCCTTTGAGATCACCTTCTATTGCATTACAAGCACTACAAATAAGGCCATTTAATTTGTTTTTATATAGCTCTAAACTACTTTTACAGCCTTCTTCATCATAATCATCATAGTAGCGAACTCCTGGTATGACTGTTGAACAGTGATAGCAACTTAAATCTTTTGTTCCTCCTGGATGGGTAAATTCATAATCTCCTAGTCCTTTTCTACCCATCTTATATTCGGAACTCCCCACCACTCTAAGTATATTTTCAAAACCGCAATGAGTACATACTACAGGAAATCGTTTTGTTCTACAGTCTAAACAATCACAGGGTTTACCCCAGTCACAATTTGGCATAAAATATCAACTTCTTTCCTAATCAAATTTCTTATATTTACATTATTAAAATATACACTCATTTGGTAAAATGTTCTATTATTAATACATAGGTGGGATTGCGATGAAAAATAATAATAAACAAGCATCATATTTTATAAGATAATATACTTTAAGGGATAAAAGTAAAAAATCCATTAGGGTTGAATCCTGGCGCTCTTTTAAAGAGGAAATGAGGGTGCTTAATATAAAAGACAGTGATATTTTTCAAATTCAACTAATTAAAAAACATATGTGAAATTGCAAATCGTTTAAAGCCTAAAACAATATGGGAGATCGGCATCATGAATATACATATATTTTAAATGAAGGGGAAATAAAATATGAAAAATACAATGAATGATGCACTAAATCTAGAAAACATTTTATTGTCTAAAAATCAAATGCAATGGCACCAAAATATGTTAAATGAAAACAAGAAGTCAATGGCCGCTCTCTTGTCTATTCCAAAGTCTTATACTTTAAATGAGACAATTTTTAAGATGAATTGGGAACAAATTTTGCCTTCCAAAAATCAAATGCAATGGTACCAAAATTTATTAAATGAAAACAAGAAGTCAATGGCCGCTCTCTTGTCTATTCCAAAGTCTCATACTTTAAATGAGCCAATTTTTAAGATGAATTGGGAACAGATTTTGCCTTCCAAAAATCAAATGCAATGGTACCAAGACGCACTAAAGTCTTTCTCATATTCAGAAACTTTAATAGATACACTTCGCTCGGTAACAATTCCTGCATCAACTTTAAACATCCTTTCTGCCATTGATTTTGATGAGGTTCAGCCATTTTTTGAATTAGAAGAAGTTCAAGATGAGGTTGAACAGGAATTGGTTTCCTTACAAGAACAAACAAATCCTAAAAATATTATTGATACTATAAACAGTCGGGCTAATCAATTAATAGAATCCCATGATAATCTAAAACAAACAGCACCAGCGATATATATATTGGTGGTGATTTTATATTTTATGTTTAATCACTTTATAGCACCCGCTATGGAAGATGTATTTAAGGAAAAAGTTCTTCATGTATCTGAATTCATATCTAATAAGCCCGAAGAAAATGCAAAGCAAGTAAAAACAACTTTAGAAAGGGATTTTGGTATCGCTCGGTCTGCTGTAAACAAAGTTCGAGTTACCAACAGAGAAACGCCTGTTTTCCGATCACAACAACGTATTTCTGGTGTAATTGATACCATTCCTTATAATAAACCCGTAATTATTATTGAAAAGAAACGAAATTGGTCATTTATAATGTATACAAATTCATTAGATGAAGAAGTAAATGGTTGGGTTTTCACTGGGAACTTAGCAAAATAAACATTTGTCGCTAAAATAAAAGAGATCAATCATTATATCCTCCATGATGCGGAGTTTAATAAAAAAAGTTCCCTTTCTAGGGAACTTTTTCATTATCTTATTCAATGGTATATCGGCTATCCTCTGAAACACATAAACTTGCCGCATTAACTTTTATACTACATTTTCCTAATCGCCGCTTTACTTCCGATTGTAATTTTTCATTTGCTTCCTCTAAAGAACTTGCTGGAATAATTGTAGATTGTGAGCCTGTTACCTTGCCACTATACATCACTGAAAAGTTCAATTCATATTGATGTATCAAGATTTATCCACTCCTTTTTTCATGGATTTCCTCACAGATCATTCTTATTTGTCGCTTGCTCCTGTTGTTTTTGAAGATAGGTACGCATTTGCGGTACATACCAGCTTTTTCTTAATCGGATGATCGCAATTCCCACAATTAAAATCAAAAAGGCTTGTAGAAAAATATCTTGTGTTTCCCATAACGTGCACAAATACAGAAGACTTCCCGAACAAAAATAATACATGGCCAATAATAGGTTTATATTTGCGATTATCATTTGTTTCTTTACAATCGCGGCAATTCCTGCCAAAAGAAGCGTACAAACTCCTATACTTAGCAAAATATATGCAATGACCTTAAAAAAAATCATCCTCACACCCCTTTTTCTCTAAAAACTCATTTGAACCACTTAAAAGACCGAATAAAAGACGTAATCTTATTCAATACCAAATGTATTAATAACTAATTTAAAATTAATTACAGGCGAATTTGAAGCGTCATTTTTTCTGAAAGGGAAACTTTTTATGTTGAAAATCATATATGCATTGTTTTCCAACACATCCGATTGAAAATCCTGTGAAAAATGTTGCACCAACAATTTTTAATCCCCATTGCCACATGTTTTCTTGTAAAAAATGATGCGAAACATAAAGACATACCCCTGTGCAAATAATGATCCAAATTCCATATTCATCATATTTTCTTTGTTCTAACTTCTGTTTATGGAACGGATATACCTGGATAAATAAAAAGGCTATCAGCAAAACTGACAGCCCAATTCCCAATACGATCATTCTTTATCGCCCCATTTCCACTCGATTAAACCTCTTTATACCGCTTCTGTAATAATTGCTGTATACGCGCCGCATACATTCTAAAATAGGGAATATTTTGTGCGGCAACTTTTTCAAAGTCCATTTGCATTAATGTCTCTTCTAACAGTTTGAACTCAAATTCTAGGAATTTATCATGTTGTTTCTGGATAGAATGCGGGATATTATGCAAGGCATCCGCAATTTCTCGTACATACGTCACACTGTATTCATCTTCGTTTGAATAGGAAAATACATTTCGAATTAACGCAAACGTTTCTTGTAATACTTCATACCCAATATGATGCAATACATTTTGATTCATCAACTCCCCTCATCCCTTCTCTATGGTCCTTCAATTCCTGTATTGATTTGAAACTCGTAATTTTCTACAAACCACTTGTCACCTTCTAATAATAAATTTAATTTCATGGTGTGTTTTTCTTGTTGTTCTGTTCCATCTATCGTTACAAGATAATCATATTTAACCGTTACATCCGCTTTATTATCAGCGGTTTTGATGTAGTACATATCTGTTATCTTTGCTTTCGTTTGGATATGCATAGAGCCATCATCTTCTATATGTTTATGTTCTTCCTCTGGCGTGTTTAATAATTTGTTTCGTGCTTCTCCTGTTATCATTTCTTTGATTTTCTCAATTCCTGGCTTTTCTTTTTGCTTATTATCATTCTCTATCAACAGCTCTACGAACTGTTTCGCCACTTCTTGCCCCTTATCTTGTGTATTTTCTGTTAAAACTGCCACGCGCTTTTCTAATACTCGATTCTCTGTTTTTAGCTCTTTTACTTGTTTCGTCCATTTCTTTTCTGTTTGCTCGACTTTATGCTGTAAAGTACGATTTTGATTCCATAACCATAAACTAATACCTACCAGTACAAGTATGACTAAACCAACGATTCCCTGTTTCATCCCTAATCCTCCCTTTCTTTCCGCTTATTTCGGCAAATACGGTGCTGGGTCGACTTGACCAAACATCAAAGATGTTTTGATCTCAAAGTGAAGATGTGGCCCTGTTACCTGCCCTGTTCTTCCGCAAACGCCTACCTGTTGACCGACTCCAATGTTTTGCCCTTCCTGTACAGTAATAGACGACATATGACCGTATAAACTCCAATATCCATTCCCATGATTAATGACAACTACGTTTCCATATCCGCCAAAACCAGAACCAGAAGCGCCAAATTTCGCCCACTCTACAACGCCACTTTTCGACGCGGCAATTTGAGTGACACCGTCCTGGCAAGAATAATCAATACCTTTATGAATCGTGCCCCAGCGCGGTCCAAATGGACTTGTAATCGTTGTTTGAGCAATAGGACGAATAAACCCTTGTGAGCTTGCTGATCCCGTATCTACAACGCCGCCTGGTTTTCCAGCTTCACAATTGAAAGTAAGGCCGCCCATTTGCGCCACAAATTTTGTTACTAATACTGGCCATAAACCATTTGTACCATGCGGATCGTTTGCGGCTCCTGGCGGTGCATATTTCGCTCCAATTGCTTCTATAGTTGTAATCCCCATACCGATATAGTTTTTATATAAATTTCGAGCCATAGCGTTGATTCCTTCATCTAAAGTGGCAAACTTCATGAACCCTTTCATTTGTGAACTGCTAGGGTCCATAAGGCCGCCTGGGTTGTTATAGTTCTTTACTGCATTAGAAGTACCATTACCCGTTTCTAATCTCGCAATGGCCGCTAATAAAACAGGATCGATTTGGTTTTGTGTTCCTGCATTTAAAAAGGCCTGTGCTTTCCCTGTAAAAACGCCGCCCAGGTGGGGTTGTAGTTCTTCTGGTGCCACTGTTTTTCCACCTGGACGACAGACCGTCATGCCATTACTTGGGATGGTTGCTGGTGCTTCCTCTTCTTTTTTGCCAATGCCTTGCCCCAAAACGATAAATAAAAGAAATCCAATACAAACGAACAATCCTATCGTGAAAGTAGAACTCCCAAAAAGAAATGTCAGTAACCAGGATTTCTTTTTCTTCTTCTTTTTTTGTTCTTGTGCAATCTCTTCTTGTACCGTTTTATCTACAACTTCTTTTATTTCTGGTCTCATATCATCCCTCCCCCCTTACAACATGTATCAAGATTGATTGGAATACTTTCGAACAATCAGCCCATATGTAAGGGCCAAAAGAATAGGTATAATCGCTAAAACATGAAATAGTAACGTTAAAAGAGTAGATTGCTGGTTTTGTATAAAGTCTAATAATCCAAAATGACCGATTCCTACAAACCAGATAAAAAAGGCTAGTTTGGCCCTGTCATCAATAGAGCAACGTAACTCATTATGGATAATTTGGAGAGTTAAAAGAATGAGCGTATACCAGATAAGTAACCCTAAACCAATCCATCCTAATAAATCTGTCGGCCATTCTCTCTGTATGAAAAGAATGATTATGTTCATCCATCCTAAACACCCAATACAGAGAAAAATACTGATACTCACCATTTTCATACACGTTAATCCCCAGTGTTTCATAGCTATATCGCTCCTTTTTTCGTAAAAAAATAGTAAAGTCCTAAAAGTCTAGGACTCTACTCATCTTTTTTTTGTGGCTCCAAATCATCTAAGTTATCTAAGTTTTGCGGATCAGTAGAAGGCATCCAATTTTCACTTCCCGCGGCTACAGCTCCATATTGTATATCTGGTGTATCGATTGTTTCCGCTTCTCCTTGAATCGGTTCATTTTTGCTTACTTCTTTCTCATTTACTCGTGTTAAATCAGTAGGGGAAATGGATTCCGTTGGGATAAATGAGTCAGAAGAATTTATTTCTTGTACAGTTGACTCGACATCTATATTAGGTTTTTTTGCAACAATCTCCCCAGACTCATTTACTTCTGCAGGAATAGCATCTGGAATATCTGCACTTGTTGTTTCTGGTGTATGAGGGACAATGACACCCTCCTCATTTACATCTGCACGAATTGTATCTGGTATTAAAGGATCATTTGCCTCTGTTTCAATTGGTGTTGGGATTTCTTGTTGTGGAATATGTGTTGAAGTTTCCTGTTCTGGCTGTATTTCTTCTCTTGAAATATCGATCGGAATTTCTTCTGTTGGAATGTCTTGTTGTGGGATATCGGATGGGATTTCTTCATATGCTTCATGATCTGTTGAAACTTCCTCTAATGGAAGTTCTTGTGTTGGTACTTCTATTTGAATCTCTTCATATGCCTCCATATCGCTTGAAACTTCTTCTAGTGGTATTTCTTGTTCTAGTGATTCTGGTTGGATTTCTTCGTATGCCTCCATATCAGTTGGAACCTCTTCTAATGGTACCTCTTGTTCTGGTAATTCTGGTTGAATTTCTTCATATCCCTCTATATCAGCTGGTATTTCTTCCACTGTTGGAATTTCCTCATTCTCTAAAGATACAAGTTCTGGTTGAACGTCCATTTCTGATTCTTCTACCTCTGTTCCTTCTTGTTGTCCTTCTACTTCCTGTTCTAATGCTTCTTTATCTAAACTGATAAGGTCTTGTTGCATTGGTGCCTCTTCTTCACCTGGTATCGTTTGTTCTTTTCCTTCCTCTTCCTGCTGTGGTAAATTCCCTTCTTTATCACGATCCTGTAAGGAAATAAGCTTTCCTTTCTTTTTATTCTCTTCTTTTTCTTGTTCCGTTTGATTATTTGGTAAATCATTCGGTATATTCGCTTGCACTAACGGGTTGGCTTTTTTCTTTTCGCCGTCTGTCCCTGCATTTTCTAACTGGCCGCCTGCCGCCGCCAATTCAGCCGCGTTGTTAAAATGCATTCCCATTTTGTCTCCAATATAAGACATTGTATTTCCAGCATACTCTTTTCCCTTATCTACAAAGTTTTCAGTCATAAGAGATATATTTGTGACCGTTTCATACACGCCACGTGCTCGACTAAAGGCCGCAACAATATTTCCTCTAAAGATGTAACATAAAACGAAAACAAGAATTTGGAAAATCATTGTAGACACATATCCTGCAACGCCCGCTTCTGGTAATACATACAGTAATTCTGCCACTGTAAAGATGATAACAAGCATAACTGACATAAAGATTTTTAATGCCAATGGGCGAATCCATTGTGAAGCCCAGCTTTCAATGACTCTGCGGTGTCCTGGCAATAGAGCCACCGCCATAACAATTGGTGAGATAATACTCATGACAAGGAACCATAATTGGAATGCTACAATCAATAAACAAAACGCAATTACTGGAACACCTGCGAATGTATTCACGACATAATACATGACTGTAAATACAAGGCGCTCTCCTACAGAGGAAATAACCATCATTTGGTTTCCTTGATCCTTTACCTCTTTTTGTACTATTTTTATACGATCTTCACCTGGCGCTTTTGCCAATAATTCATCTACTCGTTTAGCTCCCAATTTTTCTTTTGAATCTTCCCCATACTGTAGAAACAAATATGGTCGTTCAACTAACAAATCCCAAATCTGCTTTTTCACTGAAAAGATTGCATCCACTTTGGAACGTCCTGGATCACCTGCAACCGTTCCTGTTGCTTTTGCTAATACCGTTACACTAATTTCAGAACTAATCGTATTTGCACTCTTTAAAATCGTACCTGCATTTCCAATGTACGTAACAATAAAAGCGATAACCAAAACCGTTTTCACTAACTCACTTAAACCTTTTGAGGGCTGACGCTTAATAAAGAAAATATAGCCCGCATAACAAGCCGATAACACACAAGCAATGCCGATAATTGCTGGGAATAGTCCAGAAGATGAAAAACCGCCTTTTCCAATACCAGCGATATTTTGCATAGCCGCACCTAATTTATCCGCTACGGTATCTACAATATCCAGGTTCAATGCTTGATCGACTAAAAAAATTGTTAACTGGCCAAGAATTACATTTAACTGAAACGCCATGTTCGCAAACCATTGACAGGTTGTATACAGCATCCGTTGTAAGTCTTTCCCTACACTATCATCACCAAATAAGTATCCACCAACTTTTTGAAATACGTTCTTATCTTCTTCCTTTGGTTGATATGTGTCGATTTCGTAATACTTATCTTTGTAAATCCCATCTGTGTACCCACTAAATAGATTTTCAGAGATTCGCGCTCCTTTTTGTTCCTGTTTTTCTTCTGTTTTTGTATCTTCCGCTAGGGCCACATGGGACCCTAACGGTAGTAAGAAGAATGCAAGAATCATACAAATAGAGAAAAGTTTTTTCATTCCTTTTGCCCCCATTTATGGACATGTACAGGTTTAACATCTCCCACAATTGAATTAAGACTATTTGTTGAATCCCATGCCCATTCATAATTTTTCCACTTATTATCCTTTTTATCTTTAACCATTCGGAGGTATAACCCCATTTGAGCCTTTTCTACAGGATCATAAAATTTTATTCTGTAATAAAATTCATCCTCACCCTCTTGTAAATCATATCTATACAAATCGTAGCGCTCTTTCATTTCTTTACTAATGTCTGGATTTTTTACTCGATCCTCTCCAAAATCATATTTTTTGTACTGTAGTTCATTTAATTTTTTTCGGTCCATTTCAATATAAGCCTTTAAATAAGCAACTGCGGCTTTATCTGATTCTTTCATATCACGTTCTTTCTGGCTCTCTTGTTGATTTGCATTACTTTTGGTTTCATTTGAGCAACCCGCAACACCCGTTACCATCAACATTCCTGCTACACATAATCCAGATAACATACGTAATTTTTTCATCGTTCCATCCTCCATATACAGATAATTTAGAATACTCTTATCTGTATTGTAATACGAATTACGCCAATTGTTGTGCGCGTTCTTCGTCTGTTTTCGTAGAGGAATCAAATGCAGTCTTTAATTCTTGGAAAACAGGATCAATTTCTACAACCGCGGTTCGGCCAAAAATATCCTGGAACAAGGCTTCGCCGCGTCGTAACTGGCGTAACATTAAGATATTTTCTTCTGTGACCGGTAAGTTATAGTAACGCAACATTTCTTCCGCTTCCTTATCGTATTTCAGCGCAAAACAGAACTTCATACCCACATTGGCAACCTCTTTGTTTTCAGATTGATAATCGGATGCGTTTTGTGTTCCTAAATACAATCCGATATTGTGATAACGTCCTTCTCGAATGATTTTGTCAGAAGACGCCGCACCCTCTTTATTTTTCAAAATACTTGATGCCTCATCTTGTAGGTATACTTTGAAAATACTACGGTCGGAATGCATTAAGGATTTACCAAATGCCGCTAATGCAATTAAGATACTACGAGATAATTTGTCTGTAACACTCTCATTCTTTTCCTCTGATTTCGGAATGCGTAAATGTTGAATTTGCAATACTTGTAATGGCCGTTCTAGGCTTAATACGCGGTAATCTTGACCTGGTCTACCAAACAATAAATCTCCGAGCTGAATACCTTCTAAGGTTGCTAAACGATTTGTAAGAGCGTTTAACCGTTCTAATTCAGTTGGCAATAAGTTAGGTTCTTTCTTCATCTCCACTAGTTCTTTACGAACCAAAGTTAAACATGCATCTTCTTTTTCCGCCACTCGTTCAATCGCTTTATATAAATAGTCATATCTGATATCCTCTAAACCTACATCCGATAGGAACGTCAAAATTTCAAGTGCTAAACTCTTCGCATCTTCTATCGTTGCACTGATTCGAAATGGGTCTAAACAGCCCGCATCTTCTTTATTCTTCCCAAGCGTCCATACTTGCAAGGTATCCTCATTGAACCCTGGTAATAATTCGGGCCACCTTGTTCTGTCGCCCTTAGGATCAATGATAAATGCTCTTCCGCCACTCATAACAATCCAGAAAGCGAGTAAGTTCATTAAGAAGGATTTTCCTTTCCCTGTTTGCCCCGCAAACATAACCGATAAACTCTCAAATGCTGTCACAATGTTATCTAATGCTTTCGCGGCTAGTTCGGGACGAACAAAAACAGGACGATTTAATTTCTTTGTCTTTCCAATGTAAAACCCTTGATTGTCGCCAATTTGTGTTGTGGCCCCGAACATTCCCATTGCAAGTACGCCTGGTTCCACAAATAACTTAAAGTCCGTATTATAACGTTTAGAGCCTGGTAAGAACTCGTAGAAGTATGCTAATTGTTCTCCATATGGATTGACCAATTCAATTTTCATTTTGCGATATTCTGTAATCAGCGTATTGACGCGTGATTTTAATGTTTTCTCATCTTCTGCATATACACAAAACAGTACACTTAGTTCATATCCAGGTGCTCCCGTTGTTTCAAATCGATCTTTTACAATTTTGACGCCTCTTGCTTTACGATCAATTGTTAAATCTGTTGTGCGACCACCTACCATCGCTTGTTGACGTTGATCGTTTAATTCCAGTTCACTGTTCGAAAGTTTTTGGGTAACCATCTGGTTTTCTAAATGATACGCTCGAATACTCATTTCAACAGGAAACTTTAATGAATGAGATTGAATGCGATAAATCCACTCTCCACCAGGAAAAGCCGATATTTCGGGCATATCTTTCACCGCAAGAAAAGCAACATGAGAGGTTTCAATTTCCCCTTCTTCATTTTGTCTTTCGAGTATAAGAGAACGCCCTGGGCTTTCATCAATCACCGTATCTGTTAATTGCACCATTTCTTGTAAGTCTGGACGGCGTACCTTTACCGCCTTTCCTTCTTCATTTTGTAATGTAACTGTAAAACCTACTTTCCAGTTTTGATCCCGATTCAGCTCTTTCATGCCACGTTTGAAGTTATGATGGAATAAAAAGCGCGTTGTTGACGGTTTCGCACGTCTTGTATTAGGAAAGGCCCCTCTAACCTGGCTAAATAACACGTCTTCTACTTCTAAATAATTTTCAATTTCCTCTTCTAAAATATCCGTCACATTCATACCCGATATGTTTTGAGCTGTCTCTGCAAATCCTTCTCTAACCTTCTTCATAAACTTCCATGTTTCTACGACAGGGTTACGAATTTGTCTTTCTTTCTGTTCCATATTCAGTTGTACTAAAACGAAAAAGCGATATTCCATGTTCTCTTTCGCAATGGCCGCATTTCGTAAGTATTCTTTTACCTTTTTGAAAAGAAAGCGTCCTGTTGGTGCCATCGGCCCTTTTAAAGTGGAAATATGTTCATCCAGAATTTCATCTGAATTTGTTGTACGAGGAATCACAAGCAAGTGGATATCATATTCTTGATGGGTAAATAGAGCGAGTTGATTGCGATAATATACTTTTTTCGTACTTTCGTCTTGATGATCGTATTCAAATCCGTCTACTTCATACACTGCGGATACTTTTCCGTCTGTACTAAACGCTAAATTCTTTTCAACGTGCTTTAATGGTGGTCTGTTCATCTTTTTCAACATATTCAACTTCCTCCTTTTGGGGTAAAAATGTTACATCATAAGCGTGTATGTCGTTCTCTTCTTCACTGAATGAATGTACGATTGGTAAATCTTTAACGTCATGTTGTACACATACATGACCATAAAACACATGTTTTTTTAGTTTGGGTACATTCACCAAACGACTACTTTGATGCTTCCGTAAACGAAATGTGATCCAGGACCGAACAAAAGAGAAAAGTGATTTTCCATCCGTTTTATATTTATCTGCTCCCCATACGAGGAAAAGAGGAATCACACCATAATACATGAGCCAAACTTGATCGATCATATCCCCAAATATCCATTTAAAGGGAGGAAGGAAGCGGAAGGCTACAAGCCCCGCTTCTACCGCCGCAAAATAACCAAGTGCCCTCCATGTAACCGCACGCGGAAGACGATATCCCATAATTTCGTACTGTCTTCGCATATAGTTCATATAGCTTCCGAAACAATAGACAATGATAGATTTTGATTCTTTTTCCTTCATGTAGCCCTCTTCCTTTCCATCCCTTACTTAGACGCCAAACAATCCGCCTAACCACGTTCCAATTGTTTTTAGTGCATCTGGTTTGTTAATGAAGAATACAACAATCCCGCCGCCAACAATTAACGTAATCGCTTTTCCCCATGCGCGCTTTGCCGCTACGATCAAGATAACAATGATAAACGCACAATATAACGCGTATGTTCCTTGTGTCTTCATCATTTCGAAAAATCCTTCTAACCCGATTCCTAACACAAAGTGATTTATATTGAACATATACATGCCCCTCTCCTATTTTGTTTTTAAGTCTGTTACGATCCATTGCTTTCCATCTTGTTTTACAAACAACGTATAACCTGTTTTCATTTTCGATTCAGAATGTGGATCAATCATAGATACCTCTGTTTGTACCTCATATGTGCCTTTTGTTTTTCCTGGATAAATCTTAGAGGAAAGTACATTTTCAAATTTCATGGCTCCTTCTAACCCTTTAATATCTGTATTGGCTAAAACATACGCGAGTTCTTTTTGTGTTGCGGTGGTATAGGATTTAAAAAAGGTTGGTAAAAATTCTCGAATGTCTTCTTTTACAGTGATTTCATGAATTTCCTCTCGTTCTTTTCCTGCTTTTTCTTCTGGTACTTCTGCTTTTTCATTCACCTTGACGATTTGAGGGAATCCACTAATCACAAAAGCCTTTCCATCTGTCCGAACAGGAACCGACACTTGCTGGATCACCTCCTTATCCTCTGGCCCGCTATTATCTGCTTTCATACGGCTTAATTTGTATTTCACTTTAAAAATTACGCTTGCTTCTTTATCTGTAACCTCATCTACTCTTAATACAGTTGCGTATAGAAAATTGGAATCCCATTGCATACTTACAAAATCTAAACCAACTTGCGGATCAAATGTTTTCGGTATATAGGGATGTAAGCGCTCTGAACGCTTCTTCTTGCCCTCATCCCCTCTTTGCCACGTAAAGTATTCCTTTGCGAATCCACGCGCAAATTCAATCGCTTCTGGACGTGTAGCAAGGTTTTGTTTTTGTGTGACTTCCTTTGGAGTGGTACTGGCCTTTGCTTGTGTATCTTCCTTTCCTTTTACTACGGTTGTGACGGATACGATGAGCATCCAACAAAACAGGAGCCAAAAGGCCCATTTTCCAATTAAGCGGCCTTTATAGGATGGAATCTTTGTCGCTTTCCTTGCCTTCCCTTGTTTACTTTCAAATGTTTTTGCGAACCACTGTTTTACCTTTTGAACCATATTCATCCCCCTTTCAATTTCGGTACTGGCGTAAAGATCGTTCGTAGCAATCACAAGCAAATGACGCCATGCCAACCGCTGTTGATTCATCTTTTATTTCATTTCTTGCATAATTGATAAAATTGTTGAGTTTCGTTTGACTGCCTGTGATATATGGAAATCTAGCATGGACCACATACCGTTTGTCTTCATCCCTTCCCACTTCAAAGGACGTTCCATCTGTAGCCCGAAACTCCCTTACAAACTCCAAACCTTCCAATATATCCATTGTCATCCCCCCTTATGATCGGCCATCTTCCATATCCCCACTACCACCAGGAAGAGAAGTAACACGCCTTCCCATCCTTGCGTATAGTAAATTTCCACCACCTTACTTTTTACCACTTCCCAGGCTTCTCTTGATCCTGGTACTCTTTCAAATAACCAATCTGAAAAGACAATTAACAGAAAAATACTGGCGCTTATCGATAAAATAAACCGAAACACATTCTTAGAACCTCACTTTCTCATTTGGATTTTGAATATTCCGATAAATGTTCCCGAATGGGTCTTGCAATATATCTTGAAACAGTGTGATGTAAACTGGAATTTCTGGACTGCTTACCCCTTTTAAGTAGCGAATCAATTCTTTTTCCCTACTTTCACTACCTGCAACAAATACCAGGCGCCATATCGGTATTTCATATCCCATACCAGCATGTGTCCGATAGTCTGCCTTTTTTCCTTCTTGCGTCATGAAATCGTTATAACGGATGATCTTTTTTTCTAATACTTCTTTTGATCCGTAAGAACGTTCCATTTCCATGAATACACCAATGTTTTTATCAATCGCTTCTTTTAATCCAATTACCGCAACCCCGTCTGGGCGTATGACACGATTTTTTCCTTTTGCATATTGGAATGTAGCCCGCGGTTCGTTAATCCATTCCTTTAGTTCCAATCTTTCTTCTCTCTTCGATATTAATGTCATGGCACATTCAATCTTTGCTAACATTAAACTGTGATACACAAAGGATGCCGAACGTTGGGACCAACTACTTTTCCAATGTACACTCCCTCTTAATCCACAAACTGTTTCTACTCCCTTTGCCGCAAGCGTATATACGTTTTGCGGTCTTCCAGATTTACGAACCTGGTTTCTTGAAACAGGTATGGGAAGTAATTCATTTTTTAAATATTTTTCTTGTACCAAACGATTCAAACGGTAGTATACTGATTTTTTCTTATGGTTCGGATATACTTTTTCTGTTATATACTCCATATCAACATAGATGTGATTGTGTATATCCATGAGTAAGTTTTGGTCTTCTTCCAATAACAACATACTGCACATAGTCTCTACTCCTTTTCCCACATATCGAAAATGCTTTTTTCTCCTTTCATAACTGCCTCCATTTCATTCTCACTTTTTGATGGTTCGATGATCGGCGTTTCTTCTGGAAGTTCTATTTCTGATTCTTTTGTTTGTGTTTCTGGCTGTTTCACTTCTTGTTTTTCTTCTTTCACTTTTACCGCTTCGGTAGCTTGTTTTCGAAATGGGATAATTTGCGCTTGATGTGTGGGTTCAACTGGCTTTGTTTCGGAAACAGATTCTTTCATTTCTTCATTGGAAGGTGCTTTTTCTTCTAATTCATCTAGCCCCGATGTCACAACAGGTTCTTTTTTAGTTAAATTGACTTTTTCGGCTTGTTGATACTTGCCTTTTCCATATAGAAACTCATCAATTTCTTTGTCGATCTCTAATCCTGCTTTCCCATTTTGTCGCTCTAAAGAATGAATCTTTGCTCTGGTCCATTCATTTGATGCATGAATTTCTTTTTCGTTTTTGTAATTGGCCGCTTTTCCATTTGGTAGATAGCGGTCTAATGGTGGAACACGTATGGTACACCATACATTTTTTGCTTCACCTCTGATATAATCTTGGGTTTGTATGGCTACAACTAAGTTAGGAAGGTTTTGCAAATACTCTGTACGGAATTGCTTTTGCATAATGCCCTCTAACGTTTTCGCGGAATTATGACCTTGCCTACATACAAAGTAATTTCCGCCCGCCTCTGTTAACATGTCTGTTAACTCTCTGTCTAACTGTCCCGAAACTTGCTGGGTAATCACCCATAATCCAAATCCATGCTTCCGATCCTTCGCAATAATTTTAGGAAGAACGGGTACTGGCACGTCATGGGCTTCATCTATTACGCCTAAATGTAGTTTTGAACCATGCGGCCGCTGTTGGGCGATACGGTGATATTGATTACAAATGTAACCGACTGTTAGTAATGTATCTTCTTTTCCCATGCCCGCTAAATCATAAAAGATAAGGTGGCCTTCATCCATCCACTTCCGAATTTCTAAGGAAAATCCTGTTTGCCCGTACATACGCTTTAAATACAACGTATTACGGAAGATATCTAATCGGTTTAAAATTGCCTGTGTGCTGTCTTCTAATGCGCTTCCTACTTCATATTTCCAAAAGTGAGAGTAATATTTTTGTTCTGGCCCTTGTAAATTGGCTATTACGTTTGCTCGAAACAGTTCATCACTTATGAATAATGGGATACTTAAAATGGTATGAATTTGACTCTTATCACAAAGTAACGTCCCAATAATCGCTCTTAGTAATCTTTCGGTTTGTTGTGCTTGCCCTTGAATCATTAACTTAATCATTTCCATAATGGATTCAACCACTGTTTGGATATCTTCATTTGGAAAACGATGAAACAAATTCAAAGCTGGTGGATGATCTGTGTTTCGAAAACGGATAAAGTGAACCTTACTCCAATCCACTTCTTTCCCATCCTTTTCCGCTTTCAATAGTCGATTCATTGCTACATATGCCAAATCTTCTGTCGGATCAAATAGAGATAATCCACCCGCTTCATTCGGGTTTTCTAGCCATTTATCAATAACACTTTGCATCAACCTCATGGCAATGGTACTTTTACCAGATCCCACTTTCCCCGTAATGTAGCCATGATTCTTGAAAAAGTCTTCTCGGATTTTTACTAATCGATCTTTGATATAGGGATGCATCACATTTCCAATTGAAATGCCTTCGGCCAATAAATCATTCGGTATCATGTTTTCCCCTTTATCTAGATACAAGATGTTTCGCTCTGTTTTGCTGTTTTTATCCCCTGTTACATTGGGAAGATGGAACAAGTTTAATAGCTCTGATCCCGTCCATATCATTTTTCCGTATATGGGATGTGGTACAGCTGGCATACTGCGTCTAAGCCTTCTGTATTTCAGCTCATTCACATCGGCCATAATACTTGCTACCATATGTCCTAAATTCTTGATAATAGGTACACCAGGATAATAATCACTTGCGAATGATACAGATACTTGAAACGCCACTTCATTTTTTGCAAATCGTTTATTTAATGCGCGAATTTCTTCTTTTTCAAAGGCATCTAACCCATGCTTTTTCTTCTTTCGAATGACCTTTTCTGCTTTTCGAATCCCTTTTGTCAGCTGATACCCGTTATCTGGTGTAAAAGCAACATCAACCCATGTCTTTTCTTCCATTGCACTTCCTAACATCGGTAATACATCACGTGTATAGCGTGCGAGTGATAACGTGGCATCTAGCCGCTTTCTCTTTAATACCATCCGTCCTCCTACCGCTTTTCTTGTTGGAAATGGCATTTCTTCCTTTGGGACGGTATAAATTTCACTGTGGGTATAGGCGCTTTGTATCGCTTGCACAACCTGTTTGATCTTATCTTTTGGACCACCTACATAAAAGCGAACACGCTCATTTTCTCCCTCTGGACGATACATCGTCATGCGATACCAATCGCGACCTTTTAACAGACGTTCTAAAGGTTTTCTTCCCGAACCATGTACATGCCGAACCATTTGTCCTAGCTTATCTGCTGTAACTTCATCATCGATGTGAGGGATGAATAATACATATCGATACCGCTTCTTTTCTAGGTATAAATAGATGCCATGTAAGACAATTCGTATGATAATTCCTAACAGGATCAATAAAGCAATCCCACGAAACACACCGACTACAGTTGGCACCAGCTTCATCAATTCTGTAAGGATTTTTTCTTTAGAAAACCAGACAAATGCGACAGCCCCTATACCTAAAAGCATTTTCCAGTTCTTTTCTATGAAGTTTTCAATTTCTTTGTCAAGCTTGCTGTGCGCCACTTCTTCACTTCCTTTCTATCCTTGAAATGGCCTTATGCAAGGGCGAATCGTTTTTCACGATGCTTTTCTATTCGTTCTTCTGCGGCTAGTTGAATCAAAATTTGAGGTTGCATGATCCCGTTTTGAGGTTGATTAATTTGATCTAAGAGTGTTTTATAGTTGAAGAGTTCTTGCTTTACTTGTTCGATATCTAATTCACCATCTACCATTACTTGTTCTTTCCAGAACGTTTCCCAGCAATCATGACGGTTCGTATGCATCCGCTTTTCCACCTTTCCATTCGTAGTAATATTGTTGTGAAACTACTGAGATATTAATCAAATCGATTTTACCTTCATAACTTCAGTAATTCCGATGTTTTCATAAACAGCTCATGTATGGATTTCGTTTTTTCTTCAGCAATCGGATAAAGTGTATTTAGAATATCTCTACAGATTCCTTCGATACCTTCTAATTCTTTTTGACTTTCTAATCTATCACTTTTCCCGTTCATAAATTTTGTGGCGATTAAATCAATTCTCCTTTCTAATTGTTCCAGTATCTTATCTGCAACGGTCTTTTCATTTTCCACCATCATATTCCCCCCTCTCGTTTTATGGCTATTTTTATGAAGAATGCTCTTTTTAAGAGCACTCTTCACTTCATTAGGAGTTTTTATTTATAAAATTTATGAGCTTTATGATATGGGTCTAATGTGACTAAGAGGGAAGAGAAAATCATGCTTTTCCCCATTCTTCCCGTCCATTCTTGTGTACGATTATTTATTGAAGGTGTATGTGTTTTATGTGGAACTCGACCGATATAAAAACCGCGTTTACTTCGCATATGCTTAATTGGTTTCATAAGAAATCCTCCTGTATTGTTTTATCTTTTTATATCGCTAAACAGAAATATATTGTACATCTAAGAGGTTTCATTCATTATGAAGCTATTAAATCTAATTCTTCTAAATCTGTAAAAAGGATTGTAATTTCTTGTTGGTGCTCTTTGAATAGAATATGTTGGATATTTTTTCGCAACTGAAGCCCATCTTCCACCAATGCAAGTAAATATGATTTCGTATATTTCCTATCATTGATTTGATAATGTACATCAAATATGCACATTTGATCCCGCCCTCCCTTATCAGTTGAGAGTTTTTTTAAACTTCTTGATTCTTACGTTTTCTTAATGCGTAAACAGCTAGGATGCTGCCAAGAACGACAAATGTAACACCAATCCATTTCCAATATGGATTTTCAGCTTTGCCACCTGTTGTTGGTAAATGACTTTCTACTTTCTTAGGTTGTTTTTTCATCGGTTGTGGTTGTTTTACAATATTTTGTGGTTTCTCTGGTGTTGGTACAGGTTTTTCTATGACCTGTGGGGTTTGTGGCTTCTCTGGTTGTGGTTGTTCTGGCTGTGGTTTTGGTTGTTCTGGTTTCTCTGGTTGTGGTGTTTCTGGTGTTGGTGGAACTTCTTTTTTCTGATCTGCTACAACATGTTTGATAATCTCACCATCTGTTTTTATTTCAAAAGAGAATGTTTCTTCATTGATTAAATATCCTTCTGGTGCGAATGTCTCTTTATATGTGTATTTACCAGCTGGTAATTTCTCAAACTTTGCAATGCCTTGTTCGTTTGTTTTTCCTTTTACGACTTCCTGGCCTTGCTCGTTATAGATTGTAAACTCTGCACCTGGTAACTTGTTGTTTCCATCGGCCACATCTACTTTTGTAATTTCTAAGCTACCCTCAATCTTTTTGTTTTTTACGATGTGTTTAATAATTTCACCATCTGTTTTAATTTCAAAGGAGAATGTTTCTTCATGTGACACATAACCTTGTGGTGAAAGTGTTTCTTTGTATGTGTACTTTCCTGCTGGGAGTTTATTAAACTTCGCAATGCCTTGTTCGTTTGTTTTTCCTTTCACGACTTCCTGGCCTTGCTCGTTATAGATCGTAAACTCCGCACCTGGTAACTTGTTGTTTCCATCGGCTACGTCTACTTTTGTAATTTCAATTGACCCTCTAATCTTTGTATTCTTTGCAACTAGCTCAATTGTTTTCCCGTTTTCAGTGATGCTAAACGGAATCGGCTCTTTTACCAGCACATAGCCCGCTGGTGATGTCTTTTCAATGAATTGGTACTTTCCGAATGGGATATTATCAATTTTGATTAACCCGTTTTTGTCTGTCTTATGCTCACTGATCTTCTTACCTTTTTCATCAGCTAGGATAAAAACAGCACCTTCTAATTTCGTTTTTCCGTCTTCATCTACTTTTACAAGCTGTACATTTCCTTTTACTTGATCGTTTTTCACTTCAAACGTAAGTGTTTGATTATGCTCTTTTACTTCAAATGGATACTTTGTTTGATTTAATAAGTAACCTTCTAATCCTTTCGTTTCCTGGAAGTAATACTTTCCAAACGGAAGAGAATTTACTTTCGCAATCCCTTCTTGATTTGTTGTTACTTTTGTGACTGCCTTTCCTTCTGGCTTAAATACTGTAAATTCAACGCCTGGGAGAATCTTGCCTGTGTCACTTACCTTTTTAATTTCAATGTTGCCTTTGATTTGTACATTTTTCATTTCAATAACAGCAACTTCACCTGTTTTCACTTCAAAAGGCTTTGGCGTAGCATCTAGCACATATCCAATAGGCGCTTTCACTTCTTTTACAGTGTATGTGCCAAGTTCTAAATTACCCATTTCAGCGATACCGTTTTTGTCAGCTGTAATCGTTCCCGTAACTTGTTGATTGCTGTTTGTGATTTCAAATACTGCGCCTGGTAGTGGCTTTTGGTTTTCATCCACTTTCATCACTTTTAAAGCGCCATTTGCTTTCCAGAATACTTGTAAGTCTGTGCTTATTTGTTCTGTACTGCGCTCTAATAATACAGTTGCATCTTGAATCGTACTTGTTCCTTTATATACGATTGCATGAACATTCGTTAGATTTGATACGACTTTTAGAGATAGTTCACTACTCTTAGAGGATTTTGGTACTTGAATACGGAACTTTTCTCCTAGTTGGAACGTTTCTTTTACTTCACCTTGTTCTGTGACAATACGTGTGCCTTGTGGTGCATTGTTCATTTCTACATGGAATGTACCTTTTTTTGCATTTGTTTGAACGTTGTATGTTGTTGTTTCAAAATATTCACCGTTTAATTGCGCTTCTTGTTTATCCGTTGGGATGACATTCATCCAAACATCTTGTGTATCCTGGCTTTGATTTGCCGCATGAATGATGTTCTTTGCCGCTTTTTCAACAGCCGCATTTTTGAACTGTAATTCATCAACGGAAATCTGGCCAAGCGCATTCCAAAGAGCTAATTGGGTTGCGTAATGGGCTTCTTTCCAATTAAAAACACCTAAATTTTCTGGTGTTTTCTGTGGGTACCCATTCATTAAGACGCGATAGGATACATCATCTGTTTTTCCTGCTTCTGGTAAATCCTCTCCATTTGGGGATTTTAAACCGTATACCAGACAATACGCGATTTGACCACTAGCATTCTTTAAAAGCTCTGTACGAACATCTTTCCCATACTGCGGACTATAGGCCCAATCCAACTGATACCTTTCTCGATTGATTACCTCCGCACTGGCTTGATTCAGTGGAATCAAGAAGCTCATTACAAATAAAAGTACACTCGTAAAGAGTAGTAGTGTTTGATACGATCGTTTCAAAACCATTTTTTACAGCTCCTTTAGGATTATTCAGTTTTCGAAGGACGGAATATTCAGAATTTTAATCTTCTAAATATAGAAATTTACACTTTAGTGATAATTATTTCGTCTTTTAGCCGAATTTCATTTACAATACATTTAGTAGGAATATGAACAAAATAAATGTAATCAATAACATAAGGTTAATTCAATCTGTGATGGGTATTGCACGATAATATGTTGGTCTGAAAAGTTTCTCGATTGGAA
This sequence comes from Odontarrhena argentea, assembly GCA_900406245.1. Lineage (NCBI taxonomy): Eukaryota > Viridiplantae > Streptophyta > Magnoliopsida > Brassicales > Brassicaceae > Odontarrhena > Odontarrhena argentea. The sequence continues at coordinate 26,855 of OVAF01000109.1, read as the reverse complement.
CTTCAAGAAAATCAGCCATTTTTTTGGCTTTATTGGCTTTGAGACTCCTTCTCCCGATTTCAACATCATATAATGTGCCGATCGGAATTTTAGCGCCTTTAGAAACTTCCTTAATACTTAAACCTTTGGATTCCCTGTATTCTCGTACAACGGTTTTATTTTCTGACGCTAGCATTTTTTCAACCTCCCTTCCCTTAATTACATTGTATTCGGCTTAAAGCCGAAAGTCAACACTTTAGTATTAAAAATAACACTAAAGTATAAAAAGGAGGATTATACCTAATGGATAACAATATATTTGGGAAAAATATACGAAAGTTAAGAGCAATGAAAGGCCTTAGTCGAAAAGAGTTTGCTCAAGCCATAAATACACCATATAGTACCGTAACAAGCTGGGAAAATGGAGATAAAGTCCCTAAGATTGAACGTCTACCGACAATCGCGAAATTTTTTAATGTTAGTGAATCAAGACTTTTACACCATCAAATGAGTGATAATGAAATTTTAGAAAAAGATAGTAGTGAAACCGACCCAATAGAACGTATGGCTCAAATTTTGATTGAAAAATATAGAAATGTTCCAGAAGAACACAAACCAAGAATCGAAAAAGAAATTCTTAGGATGGCGCAACTTCTGGAAATTGAAATAGAAATGCAATCGCAACACGAGGAGTAGAGCGCATCATAATAACAAATTAGAGTACATATAATTATCTATACTTTTTATTTAATTACGAGTAATCAATATCCAAATGGTTTGTACTATCATATAAATCAATTAATTTTCCCATGATTTCTAAATCTCCATTACATGCCTGAACAATTTGAACAATAAGTGATTCGCAATTAGCTTTATTTTGAATATTTTCCATATAACCACTCCTTTTTTGGGATTAATTGATATTCTTGTTCGCCGAAATCCAGTTCGAACATTTAAAAAACTGTTTATAAAGTAACAAAAGACACCGTATAAACGGTGTCTTTTGTTACTTTTTGTTTTTCTACAGTCAGCCCATTCCTCCAGGATCGACCATATATTGCACATTATTAGAATTTTGGACCTTATTTTTTTCTGAAATACTTAATCCACTTAATAAAATTAATGATACAGTACATAAAATGGCTAGTTTTTTCATTTTACGCCTCCACATTTTAACAATTCTTTACAATCATTATAAGCCTTTGTTGCATATTGGGCAAAAAAGTAATCACCATTTTCAATGAATAATTTTTTTGATTCGGCTATTATATCCAGGTCCATTTTTGCTTGACCTAAATAACAATACTGAATTGGCGTCAGTTTTTTATTTTTATTTTTTAATTTCATTAATATTTCTATTGCTTTTAAATACTCTTTCTTTAAAACAAAATACAACGCTAATTCTGCTGGATGGAGCTGTTCTAAGTTAATTGTATCTATTTCTATATTGTGTATAAGTTTTAAAAAGTTCATGTTATTTATGGCTATTCTATACTTAAAATCACATTTATTTTCTAATTCTTCAAGTGCTTTTAAAGTAAAATCATATGACTTTTGATAATCCGAAAATAAAAAACTCTCTCCTAGCCTCAAATTGTTCATCGCACTCATAACGGGGAAATATTGTATATTTTCATACATCATTAATTTACTATTTTGTTCTCTAAATTCATTGACTTTTAGCCTTCTTAATAAAGCATAACTCCAAATGTCAGTAATCCAGTAATTATAAAGTAGTTTTAAATCCTGATTTTTAATCTTAGAAATATTGGTAACAACACGATCTCTATATGTATCAAACATTCCGAAATCACCGATATCACCACTAGAAAGTAAGTATAAAATATCACAAAATATCTCCATATCTAAATTTTCTTTTTTAGGAACTGTTTTTCGAATATCTTCTAAACACAAAAGATGTTCCTTCGGATTTCCGCCCCTGGGACGTTCATAGAACAGTTTAAAAAGTGGAGAATATTTTTTTACATTATAATCTGTATGGCTACTAGATAAATCAACTAAATATTTTAAAATCGAGGAATAACCGTTAAGATAAGCGATAACAAATAACCTTTTCATATTAATTTTTACATTTCTTTCATATTGATCAAAAATGTTTATACAACATTCTTCATGAATGTTTCTTCTATCAGGGAAAAGAACTTTCGCCATTTTAAACACACTAAACATTGAAACTTCTTTATTGTATTTAAACAAATCTGTTAAAGTAGACTTAGAAACTTTTGCTTCAACAGCAAAACAATCATATGTCTTATGTGCATTATTAATTTCTTCTTGTAATTTCCTATTCCAGTAGTTCATACATTCCCACCTCTTGAAAGAAAATTCAGACATATTCAATATATTATATCAAACGATTGTTCTGAATGAAGGGTTTTATTACAGAAATAGGTAAATGTACATGTTTCTCAATATTTTTCAGACAAATAGAGACCTTTAAACAACTATTTTCTATACAAAATAAACACATTATTAACACTTTAGTGTAATTTTTACTTTCAAAAGATTGATATTCTGTAAGAAGAACGATAAAATATATTTATCAAAACAAAAAAAAACCTACCTCACAAATTTTTAATTGGTTGTTCCGGTCGGCAAACTAGACACCAATTAAAAATCCCAGAAAGTAGGGTTTTTAACGCATAGAATTTATTCACTTATATACGTTTATTTTAGCACAAAGTGAATCTCTTGTGAAGAAAATCCTCTACTTTTCCTTAACAAATGTGTGGTGGAAAAAATAGGAGGTTTTTTTGTGCTACTAAATAACTTTTTGCTAAGTACAGCAAAACGAGAATTAAGCCCACAACTGGTTCATGTTCCTACAGGTGCTATTAATAAAACAGTACAAAAAGTAATTAAAGCTATCGATACAATTCTTTTAGATACAGAAGGTAAAACCACTAAAGATTTCTTCGTACAAACACCACGCCGCTATAAGGCATTGGAAGTTGTTTTATCTTACCTAGTACAAGAAGGATACTCTCAAATGAGACAAAATCAAATCAGTGAAAAATCGGGTATTTCTGTACCGATCATCAACTTTATTCTGAATTGGTTAGAGGATCTTCAAGTATGTCATCAAATCAAAACAAGACGTCATGGTAAGATTGCACCATCTATTTACATATTAAGCCTCAATACTAATTATTTAAAAATCATTGAGTATTTTAAGCAAAAATGGGCGTTTTCCATTGATATTTTTTCTACATTTACTAAGTTTCTATCTAAAAAACTAAGTAAAAAACAGGAGAAATCTATAGATCAAACCGAAAAACCTACTGTGCCTACATGCCAGGGAATAGATATATTGGATGCTGTTGCTCCTACAATTGAAGAAGTAGAAGAAAAACAGCCAATGAATGCCCCTGATTCGGTTGAAAAGTTAGAACTACGCTTCCGCAAAATGGATGAGTTTATGAGTGAAGATCAAAAGAAACTTTATATGTATATCATAAGTAAAGATACAAATATCACTGAAAAGGATGCTTATACAATCGCATTACGTATGCCGCCATGCGTAGATTGGGAAGCAAGAAAAACTTTTGAGGACTGTGTACAGCTGTTTGAAGTAAACAAATCGCAAGTAAGTACACCTGCACATTTCATAACAACATATACAAAACAGTTAACTGCAAACAGAAAGCGTAGAGAGCAACAAGCAAAAGAACGCACAACAAATATGGCATTTGGAAAACCAATGAAGAGTCTCATACCATCAATGGATTTATTCAAAAAAATGATTGATCCGAACGCCTAAATCTCTTTTTTCAAAAAAATAATTGTTTTATAGCCTTGTTCAAAAAAATCTCCCCTAACAAGGCTTTTTGTCATGCCATTCTTTATTTTAATAGATTAAACATATTATCAACCTATTATATTTTCGTAAATTAAGGACGTTCTTCACAACAAATCCACTATGAATTTATACTGGAATTGAACCTGCTCTTAAATCAGTAATTAAATAAGAAGAATTTTCTAATCCCTTGTGAGAGTAAGGCTTATTGAGCAAAAATAAATCCTAATGTATTTAATAGTTTTAATTTTTTTTAAAACAAGATTTATTATAAAAAGTATCCCATATTTGGAACTATAATTTTCTAGATTTTTAAACATAAACCCCCAGATCAAACTAGATACCAAAATAGAAATCTTCTTGTCATTTAATATACAAATCTACGGAACACTGAACATCTGTAGACAGTATAAATACTAATATTCGTGATTTTTACCATAAATATATAGTACAGCACTCTAAAAACAAACAATCATTTCTGTTCATTATAAGCATTTCAGTAAAGAGAATAACCTCAGAATTAATTCAGAATAATATGAGATAAATCTACAGAATTAGTTGCGATAACATACCTAGGTTATTCTGAACTTATTCTTATCTTAAACTCATTGATAGAACTAGGTTCCGCGGAATATTTAGAAACTTAGATTTACCTTGAAGCTCTCCTGGTAAGGGTATCTTGATTCAGCTATGAATCAGATTCCGTTGCCAGGTAGATTTTCATAAAACTACGTAGGCGGGGCGGCGGCCATTCCCATTCCTCGCATATCGTCCTCCTTCAACATCGGCCCATCATTCGCCTTCCACTCATTCCTACACATCTATATATCCACCTATATCACAACTCTACGCCCTGTCTAGCCACGCCCATATGTCTCCGCATATCCCCGCAATGTCCTGGCCCTGGAATCCCACAAGCCAAAAAGAAAACACCTCAAGCTAGAATCCCCTATTGCTTGTTTGTATTGTTCTCATATATAATTGCGGTACACAATTTTTAGGACAAAGGAGTATATAAACATGACTTGGGAATTTTCCGTTGATGTTTTCCTTGCTGATCTGTTAAAACATGGCCGCAAATCTTCCACCGTTAAACAATACCGCTACGATCTCACCCTTTTCACATCATGGATTCAGAAATACGTCAAATTACCTCCAGAATCGTTTTTTCATTCTTTTGATGCAAATATATTAGAAAGATACTTAAAAGCTCTTAAAAAGGAACGTGGAGCGTCGATTTCTAATATCAAGCGTGTACGAGGCATTCTGATTAACTTTTTACAATTTCATGGTGTGGCCCAGGATTTAAAAAGTGATGTCTCCCCTCCTGGACTAACATCTAAACACTTTGCATCGGACAAAGAAATTAAAAAGCTATTCCGCGTCATGCGTAGTTATAACGGGTTAACCGACTACCAGGCGTCAGGAAGAAAGTTTATTCTGGAACGTAACCTTTTATTGATCCACTTCATGTTAGATTATGGGCTATCTATCCAGGACATTCTCACGCTATCCATGCATGATATACACTTTGGGACAAATACGATTACCCCAGGAGGGCTACACGCCCACAAACGATCCATCACCCTTTCAAAAGAACATATAAAACTTGCCTTATCGTATTACAACAAGATTCCTAATCTTGTTAGACCGCGCCAACAAACGGGCGACCCCTTCTTTGTGGCGTTTGATTTCGGCCCGCAAACATTCCGCTGGGACTATGAAAACGATCAACCCGCCGCTTTAACTCGAATCGCTGTACAACGCATGTTACAAAAAGAAGTAAAACGTGCTGAAATCCATGTAACGCCAACTATGCTACGTAACCGTTTTATACTAAATGCGCTACAGAATGGCATGAAGCCCTTTGAAATTAAAGCGTTTTTGGGATTAAAAAGCGTTGAGGCCCTGCATAGATACGTTCAATTCTGGAATAAACAGCAGTAAAAAGAAGACCAAACTAGAACAAATCTAGTTTGGTCTTCTTTTTATTTTAAATTCAGTAATAATTGCCTTTTTTACATCACTATAAAATACCATTATCAGCATTCCCAATATAGTTATAAATAAAGAAAGTCCTTCAATGCCAATAAATATCCCTATAAATATAAGAACAATACCTATGAAAAAGCCAAAATCATTTTCATTTTCATCATCTTCACACTCATCCTTATCCTTTTTATTTAACTCCTCTCTAGCATCCTCTGATCCCTTTATTAACTCATCAATTGTTACTTCATATAATTCACTAAGTAAAATCAAATTATCAATATCAGGATAACTTTTATTGCTCTCCCATTTATAAACAGCTTGTCTAGTCACTCCAACCTTTCGAGCCACATCTTCTTGTGAAAAGCTTTTTGATTCACGAAACCTTTTCAATTGAGAACCTAAATTCATATTATTCACCTCTAATAAATCATTACATATAAACCCCTAATCAATAAAGAAACCATTAATATAATACATGTAAACTAATGGTTCACATATTTAAGCTCTTACTAAATTACCTTCCATATTCAATTAACACAATATTATCAGGAACTAAAAAAGAATCCCATAAATATAAGAATATTTTTTATCTTTAATTTAATGTAAAATTAGTATGGTATTTGTTTTATGAAAAAAGTGATGATAAAACGTAGTTAGAAGTAATTGATTTGAAAAAATTAATTTTATTGTTTTTATTAATTATATTGAGTTTAAATATTACAGGGTGTTTCAATAATACGGCGATACTAGATAAACCTAAATCTTCAGCATCTGCTACGGTTAAATGTATTAATAAAGCATGGTATAAAAAACATAAATTATGTAATAGTTTCTTAGGAAAACGATTATTTGTTAATCATAATATACATGTGTTATAAATAAATTCTCTAAAACTACCTAAAAAAGGCTATCAGCAATGATGGTCTTTTTTAGGTTGGTGAAATTGCACTAGTATGATAGGTGTTAACTAGCGTAAAGAAGTGCCACAATCGGCTTTGGCTAACTGCTACGAAAGCTCATGTCATTGCTAACGTTTGCAGTTAATCATCCACAGTTAGGGTGGACTCCATAGATTGCGAGTAAATGCCACACCCCTTAACAATTTGTTAGGGGCTTTTTTATACATCCAACAAAATATGACAAAAATGATGTAACTGAATCTGTTATTATGTTCTAGAAATCTTACATTTATATATTTTAGGGATGAAGTGGATTTATCTAAGAATTAATTACGAGAGCACTCGAAAGGGTGCTTCTGGTTTGCCTAAATCAACAAGTATTCTCAGGAGGAAAAACGCATAAAAAAACCAATGTTTAAACATTGGTTTTTTTAGGTGATTACTTCTCCAATTGTCATAGTAGGGGGCAATTAAAAGTGTACGTTTGCACATAAATTAGACACATTCTAGCCGATTCCCTGTACGTTAAGCGATCGGCTATTATCATTCTAGGGAGACCGCCAGCATTTCGGAAAAAAACTACGCTAAAAGTAGACAAAGTTTTATGCAAAAAATAGGGAGACATAGGGAAGCCAAAAGGCGCTCTAGAATAGGAATGTATAAAATCATGCATAACGTTATAGAAAACAACAAAGGCGAATCCCTACTCTCAGAAGGGATTCGCCTTTGTCCTTGCTACTGATAATAGGACGTTATGTTAACCAAGTGTGTATAGAATATACATTGATTTTCACTTTTGAATTTTACAATTCTGTTATACAGGGGTAGAAAGATATTATAATTAATTTGTTTTAAAATAAGTAGAGGATTATAAAGTGTGTTCGATTTTTGGCCAAGTCCTATATGTCTTATCCTTTGGAGGAAATATGCTTAAAGATAATTTTAAAATTAGTAATATTCCCACTGTTTTATGGGGAAATAAGAGTGAAAAAATTTTTATTGCAGTACATGGAAATATGTCAAATAAAGAAGATGCAGTTATTGAAATGTTAGCTGAAGAAGCCAATCGAAAAGGTTATCAAGTATTAAGCTTTGATTTACCTGAGCATGGAGAAAGAATAAATGATAATACTCCTTGCAAAGTACAGTTTTGTGTTAATGAATTATCTATAGTTATGAATTACGCAAAAGAACATTGGAAAGAGGTAAGTGTGTTTGCATGTAGTATGGGAGCTTATTTTAGCCTTTTAGCCTATCAAAATGATGTGTTAGAAAAGGCATTATTTTTATCACCAGTAGTTAATATGGAACGAATTATAGAAAATATGATGAAATGGTTTAATGTAACACCAGAGCTTTTGCAAAAAGAAATGACTATAGAAACACCTGTTGGTCAAAAGTTATATTGGGATTATTTATGCTATGTAAAAGAACATCCTATTAATATGTGGAATACAGATACATATATTATGTATGGAGCCAAGGATGAACTGTGCGAATTTGAAATTATTAACTATTTTACAAAAAAACATCATTGTGAATTAGAAGTCATGGAAACAGGTGAACATTATTTTCATACTGAAGAGCAGTTAAAGGTATTTAAACAGTGGTTACACAAACATATCGATTAACAAAATTGTTATTAAAGAGAAGATGTTAAACTACTGAGAAATATATTTGAATTATTTACTTCCGCTAACGAGAATTATGTAAATAAAAAAGCCCTGTTGCAAACAAAAACAGGGCTTTTTCAAACTATTCCATACAAGTACTACTAGCTTAAAAGTTTTATATATTATTATTTTTTAAATGGTGGTAAATATTTTGTTGGGTCTACACGTTCACCATGAAGTTTATCTGTTCTTACTTCTAAGTGGAGATGATTGCCTGTCGCTTGTCCTGTTTTACCAACTTCTCCTATTTTTTGGCCCGCCTCTACCGTTTCATCTTTCTTCACTGACATCTTACTCATATGAGCATACAAAGTATAAAGTTTCTTTTTATTATAAGTATGCTCAACAACTACTACATTACCATAACTAGTGAATCCATTATCTTTACTTCCAAATCCAGCAAAGACTACTTTACCAGATTGAACAGCATCTATTCTTGTCCCTTGTGGTGCTGCAAAATCAAAACCTTTATGTACTCTCCCCTTCTTTTCATCTAAATTATACGGATCGGTAGAAGTTACTTTTTTCATATCTATAGGCATCTTCGCTATATCTTTAAATTCTGATTCCTTGACTGCAGTATTGATTTCGGACTTCACCGAATCATAATCCGGTGATTCAGCAAATGCATTTCCACTAACCGAGAATAATAAACCTGTTGCTAAGGTACTTACTATCATTTTCTTAAACATAATTAATCCCCCTTGGATATCTTTATAAGTTACACAATAAATATATCACTTTTATAAAATTTTTTAATATTTTGAATTTTTATAAATATTTATTTAAATTTTAGTAATATTTGGATTCTATTTTATCAATTAGAAAATAGAGGGTTGTCAGAAAGCGTGTAAAACCACATACAAATCCAATTTAATTAATGATAAATTGAACTACCTTAACTTTAACTTCGATTAAAACGAGGGATTCCTAAGTAAAGAGTTCTATTAAACTCTAATTTATTGACTATCTCCGTAGTTTTTTGTGGTTAGAAGCCTTATCACTTGATTGTATAAGGAAAATCTTCTACCGAAAAAAAGAAAAGATACAAATACATTGTGAACAACGCATAAATATCAATTAAAGTTAACAATAAATTTATTGTTAACTTTAATTGATATTTAGAAATTAAAATAACATAAAATCCTTATTTTTATAGATAATATCGACATTTTTATTTGTTAACTTATTTAAAAAATACACTTCCAATAATGCTAAAAAAATGTTATCTTGTTAACAAGATAACTAAAGGAGTGAATAGTTAATGAAAATTACTATGATGAATAAGGATTCTGGTAACTCACTTGATATGAACTTAATTGATGGTTTCTATATCGAAACTCCTACAAACGTAGTAGAAATCAGTAAAGATGAAGCTGACTCTCATTTTGTAGCAACCATTACTAATCCTAAAGAATTATTATCTCGCCTACTTATTTCAACAACAATCCCAGGAGAAGACACTGAACGATTCTTCTTAGTTGGCGACGAAGCTGGAAAACATGCATTAGCTAACAATCATGTCAATAAACTCCATGATAAAATTACAAGTCCTATCCCTTACGTAATGTTTTTATCAGCTGTTTCTTTCTATCATGCTATTAATGAAACTCGCGAATCGGATGATAATACAGTTGAAATTGAATATTTCCAAACAATGTTACCTATATGGTTATTAAAACGAACAGCCAAATTTAGTGAAGCCCAAAATGCAATGGCGGAACGATTTGCTGGAGAGCATGAAGTTACAATACATACACCAGGAATGGAAAAAACATTAAAAATAACTGTAGAAAAGGCAACTTGTCGTATCGAAGGAGAAATTGCACGTTTAGCAATTAAAAAGAATTTTGAATTAGAAGATCGTGAAGAGGCAAGACAATTCGATAACAACGATACAGTACTTGTTGATATTGGCGGCGGAACGATTGATTTAGTATTATCACCAGCCGGTTTAAAATCACCTAAGAACCGTGATTCAATGCAACCAATAGACAAATTATCTTATCTATCTCACATTGAAAAATTAAGAAAAGAAAAGTTCCTAGAAAAATTCTCTGATTTACGTTCATTTGAAACATTTATAGTGAATAATTTCCAAAAACCAAAAATGGAATTAGTTGATGGAAACACTGGCCAGCGTGTAGATTTAACGGACAAAATTCGTTCTTCCTTAAAAGAGTTTGCTAAGTTTCTAATTTTAAAAATCCAAGATGTAATGCCTGCACCAGCTGATAAAGTTTATAAATATGTTTATTTCGGTGGTGTTGCCCCAATACTAGAAACTAGCATTCATGAAGTCATTGAAGAAATGTATGGAGCCGAAATTGCTCAAGCAAATCATATTTTCTTACCAGATTCACGCAAATTAAATTTATATGGTCTTGAAGTAAAAAGTCGTGGCGAAATGCTGCAAAAGACAGAAAAATAAGTATAGCCAGAAAGGAGGAGCCGCATTATGGGGCGTACCAAAAAGACCGAGAAACAAACAGTCTTTGGACTTCGAACAGATCACATGAGCGAAGAAGTTTATACTCACCTTGAGCAAAAAGCACGCTCAAAAAAGCTTGCAACTTATATTATTCAATTAGTTGAACAAGACTTAGCACAAAAAGAGCCCTTTGATGCAAAAAAAGAACTTCTAAAAGTCTCAAAAAATCAAGAACAAATGATGAACGCTATAAAACAAATTACACAAACCATTTCAGATCTCCAGGTGGCTCCTGTATCTGCTGTTCTTATGCAAAGCGATGATAATACCCATAATTCCCTGGCAGACGATTTATTAAAAGACGTAGGTCAAATGGGACAATTAATAACTAATACCAACATTACAGGATCATTAGATGAAGACGATTTAGAAGATCCAGATTTCTAAAACAAAAAGAGTTGCTGTCATATGAGCAACTCTTTTTGTTTTGTATAAACTTAAAATATCCCAAATAATTTCTTCCTTTTGGGTTCTTGGTTAGACATATCAGCTTTAGCGTTGATTTTTTCTAATTCCGTCATAATAAGATCAAGTTTCTTTTCTAATTCCTGATTTTTTTTACGTTCCGCTTCAAGCTCTTGTTTAAATAAATCATTGCTTTGTCGTTCAATTTCAAGTTCTTTTCGAAAACCTATAAATTCAGTCTTGATATCTTCTAAGAAATTTCTAATTTCACTCGATATGGATTGTAGCGCGTATTGCTCTTCTTCACTCTGAGGCCTTGTCACAGCAACTTCCGAACGCGCTACACCCTGTGTCGCACGGGAATGCTGTGTCATCAACACGCTAACAGCGTGATTCAACGAAACCTTAGTTTTTTCTCTAATCTCTTTTAAAGTATTAAAAACTGTTACATCATCAGCATGATACAGTCTTGTATCGCCATCTTTATTAAATTCATAGCCTTGTTTTTCGAGTTCTAAGCTATATTTTCTGATTGTACTTTCTGCTAGATTGGTGACACGGGAGACATCTATTGTTTTTAAATACACTTCACTTACAACATCATCTCTTCTCTCCATTCAACCACCTCCATTATAGTATCGCTACACTCTTACCACAGTATTATTTTACTAATCCTTAATACTCATTGTACACTTTTTATCCCACTTGAAAGCAAGTTTTTTATCTCTCAATTCCTGCTTAATACTTGCAAGGGAATCCCATGGCGCTCCGTATTATTTTCTATTAGTCTTCGCTTTAGCTACTCAGCATACCTGTATCAATACTATAGCACCCATTAATTTTGATCTTTGTTATAGGGATCCCTAATTTCATTTAATTACTCTGTTAATTCCTAGAGTACCTTTTTCTGTCTTCCCATTACTTTAGTTTATTCTTTAACAACCACGCATTCACCTTGTGCTATAGCATTGATATACTCTTAAAACGAGATTTGGATGAAATGCGCGAATCACAAAAACTTATTACAACCACCTAAGAACAAAAACAAGGATTCTGGTCTAGGTTCTTTTCAAGAAATAAAGACGTATGATGGAGTTTTTCATCATACGTCTTATTCCTGTTCTAACATAACAAAACCGGTTTCTTTAGAAGGTTCTATCCCTAATTCATTTAATATTGCCACCAACAAAAGTATTTGTTTTTCAAACCCATTATTGAATGCAATGTCAGTAATACGAATCACTTTCCATCCATTTGTTTTCATGTATTTATCCCGTCTACTGTCTCGTTTGATTCCTTCTGGTGTTCGATGAAAAGGCCCATCAATCTCTACGTCTATTTTTAAACCATTTGGGGCAAAAAATGCAAAATCTAACTTGAAACGCTTATTAGGTACTTTATATTGTACAGTTGGATAATAACCTTTAAATCGCAATGCATCATATACTCGCTTTTCTAATTTGTTAGAGCATTTCACCCTTTGTGAATCATTATTAGGGTTATAAGTAGATGATGGAGTGAGAATTTGTGCCAAAAGAAAAAATATAATTGTGCAACCCAATACAACGAATAAACCTGTCATCTTTTCACACTCCAATAAAAAGTTTTAAGTTAATGCTCAAAACGTAATATACCCAAACCCTTTCTATATATCCTTTTCCAACTACATATCTTATACAAATAAAACAAAGCTGTCTTTTTTTATGTTCTTTAGATATAGATTAAGTTGAATCTTTTGGGAAAGTGCTTTGCAAAGATTTGTTGTATGATGCGTAAGTCAAATCTTTGCATTGTATGTATACCTCATTCCAAGTGAAATTATCAATAAATCGTTCGTGTAAATACTCTATGAATCTCGTTCTCTTGTATTTTACTTAAATTTAAGTTGAATTGAATTGTATATGAATTTAACTTCCTGTCCATAATTGTAAATAAAAAAATAAGGACAGGAGAGTGAGATAAATGTTTTTCCGCAAAAATAGAACTAAATTAAAAAAATGGTTAGATCGGCAAGGAATCGAACAACAGGAACTAGCCAAAAAGTCGAAGGTTTCTGTTCAAACCATCAGTAAAGCATGTAGAGATACAGATTATATCCCCAAACCTGAAATCATGAAAAAACTATTAAATGCTATTAGAAAAATTGATCCTTACGCCAAAATCAATGACTTTTGGGATATGTAAAAAGCACAAGAAACAGTATCTTGTGCTTTCATAATTTTACTTTGACTGAACCTACTTGAACCGAAATGTCTTTAGGTTGCTGTACTTGTGCAAGAAAATGCTGAATAGAGGGCGCTTGAAAAATACGAAAGTTAGAACTAGAGATTGGATATTTGAGGTCAGTAAGGATTAAAAGAGAGGGAAATACCATATTATGTTTTGGTTGCCACGATTCTTTTTTCCATTCCATGCTACGAAAATACGATTCATAACGTTTTATTTTCGTTTGGATCGTAGCCTTATTATAGATGGAGTTCTGGACTTCTATAAAAAATGGACTTTTACGCCAAATGGTAAATATATCGGGTTCCATATAACCTTTCTTATACTTAGGTTCTACTTGAAATATCTTCGGTCTTTCGGTTCGTAATAACTGCTTATATACATCTACAATCGCTAAAAAATGACGTATCTTTTGGCTTCCTTTACGAATGGTATTTGGATAAGGAAAATACACGTATGGACGTTGTGATGTATCTACATCAATATATCCTTCGCGGCTTAATCGCTTTGTAACAGTATTACAGCATGTTACTGCATTTTTAACATTTCTAAAATGAAGATCAATAATATCATCACGCGACATACATCTAAATTGTTGTAAATGGCATATAATTTGCTTATCTCTATTCGTTAGCATCATCTAACACCCCAAAGATTTTATCTTCTCGATACTCTGACTCTTCCTTCTTTACACTTTGCTCTTTAGATAAACGATACGGTTCTATTATTTCTTTTGCCTGGTCCAATGCCAAAAAAGGAGCCTGCACCTTTTTTAAACCATCTAATTTTAAAATCATTTGGCCCGATTGACTTAAATTTTCTGATCCAGGCGTCCCCACAATGTTACTGTTAATTAAGTCTGCACATTTAAAGCCCATTCTTACCGTCAAATTGAGCTTTAACTTACCATCCAGTATTTTTGCATCTGGACGTTGCATACTTAGCATGAGGAAGATACCAAGCGATCTGCCGACAGCTGATATTTTTTCTATTATGGTGACACATTCCTTTTCGTCCTGTAGCATTGCTACTTCATCAATGGCAATAAAAATATAGGGTAAGGGTTTATCTTTTGTTATTTGATTGTATTCATCAATATGACCCAGCTCATATTCTTCCATTAACTTTCTTCTATGCAATACCTCTTTCCACAATTTTGATAACATACTTGTCATTTCATGTTCTTCCATGCAAACATACTTTACGTGCTTCACTCTTCTTAAAAAATGAAACTCTGAATTTTTTAAATCCCCCAGGTACAAATGTAAATGCTCTGGTGACATATGTTGGATTAATGTGGCTAAAATTACGCGCACCATACTACTTTTTCCGCTTCCTGTTTCTCCCGCAATTAGTAAATGAGGTGTATTTGAATCAACCATATCATACACAATTGTATTTCCGAATTGGTCCCGTCCTACTACCACAGGAAGACGATACGGTTTTAATAATGGTTGCCATTGTTTATAACTGTAATCGTAAGGCTGTAAACTTGCATTAGAATGAAATACATGGAGTACGAACTTTTTAATAGTACCTTCCATCATTAGATTTTCACCTAGTATTTGCTGAAAACAGAACCATTTCTTATGAATTTGAGCTGGATCAACGCCATTAGGTAGTGTAAAAGTGTACCGTACACTTTCCTTTCCTTCGTATACATCATGAATCGTAGGATAAATGGGGACCTTTCCACCTCGTGTCATGTGCTCATCATATAGCTTCGCTTTCTTAAATACTTCTTCTAACTGATATTTATATTTTTTCTTTTTTAACCATCCTTTCATTAGTAACCCTCCTTATAACATGAGTAAAATGCGAATAAACGCATAACCAATGAACCCAATCCCTCCAATTCTTACACCGTAATACAGACCATTAGAAAGGAGATTGGATGCAAAAACATAATCATTTCGTACTAAGTATTTTTCCAACAAAACAGCTCCAATTGTAAGGCCGCCTACTATTCCCAGGGCTACATACGTATGAATAAGTGGTGATGACATATGAAAAAATGCGAATGGACTAATAGGGCCAATGCTATATATTTTTGTTTGCTTTTTCTTCTTATAAGATTGGTCCATAAAGGCTTGAAAAGAAATTGTTTCTTTTCGCTTTAGCATGTTTCCCCTCCTAAAAAAAGAATATCGTTAACAAATTTGGTATCCAGTCCAAAACAAAACATATACAATCTAACACCATATGAGAGGTATTCTTAATGAGTTCAAATGCATCAACAGGTACATGTGTTATGAAACTCGCAAGTTCGTCTAGCAACTTTCGCATTTCTTGTGCTGTACTGCCTAATGGTTCAGTCAGATACCAACTAATCCACCTATATAAGAAATCTGTTGTATCCGTTGTACTCATTGCATTTTGATTGAGCGCATCCCACCCGCACATAATTTCGTTTGTTGAACTTCCACACCATTCTGTAATTTCTTTCACATTTCGAAATTGCAGACTAGGTATGTTGTTCCATCCTCTCGTTAGATCATCCCTCAAATAATATTTAATTTGATTACCAATAATCTCATAAGAATTATTCATTGTTCCTCCTACTATAAACAAAACTCAAAATCCCCTAAAAACATGTGCCGATCGAGGATTTCTTTTGATAGTACTATCATGATAGATTCTTTGGTTATCAGGTTGATATCAACTTTGGTAATTGCTTTGGTAAAGAATATGTATCACTGATTGTCTGATATGCAATTTTTGATCTTGTCTTGCAAATAAACCTTGCTATCGTCCCAAATTCACAAACTTTAATGATACAATATAAGAGGAATTTTAAATCAATTCAGAAAATAGAGGAGGGAACAACTATGTCACTTCTACAGCAACATTTTGAAGAAAGAAGAGAATACGTTTTCAATCGTCTTAAACAACCCGAATACATGGAAAGAAGTATAGAAAAAGTTCGTCAAGCTCAAAAAGAGATTAAAAATACAGTACGAACAATTAAAGATTTATTACTCCTGGATAAAACAACTGATCCTTGTTTACCAGAAGTTGCTCAATTTTCTCTTCAGCACATTATTAATTCCGAGTCGTTTGAGAATGTCAAAAAACTTGTTCCATCCTCTATGAAAAAATTAAGTGAAAAAGAACGCGCAAAAGTGTTAGATGAAACATTAAGCGTAGCAAACCAAGTCATGAATTTAGAACGTACTGTTTTTATCATGATGTTTAATGCAAAAGAAAAAATCCTCATGGATTCTTATAAGAAGAAGCGTAGATCACAAATAGAACTTCATTATGATGTTGCTGACAAAGAAGGATTTGACAAAGCGTTTTATGAAGAACGTATTGATTCATTACGAAATGACATTCGTGTGATTTCTTTCAAAAAGCTATGTGAGAATGAACCCGCACCAGAGGACTTAGAACTATTCCAACAACGTTATGAAACAATTGTTTTGCCAAAGATACAAGAAATTGTTTCCCTAATTGAACCAAGTTTAGTAGATATAGACGTATTTTTAAATCCTGTTATCGAATATGGTGTAGGAGACATCACCTTAGATGAAATGATTCAAAAACTACACAAAAACCTTTCTTTATTTCACGAATTATCAAAGGTTGAATATTGCCCAACAGTTGAACTAACAGTAAAAGAATATGTATTCTTAGAAGCTATGAACCGTTCCAAAGAAGGAGAGGAGTTGCAACCATCTAAATGATGCATACAAAAGGAAATTTTTATCATTTTACATATAATAAGATAACCACATAGTCCATATAACGGATGCTACATAGGGAATCTTTTAGTGTATCGCCAAGATACAACATAAAAGGAGGGGAACAAAATGATTCAACTTACAGTAAAAGGTCAGCCTTCTCATATTCGTCATTTAGCTCATGATCCGGAATATCTATTTGCGATAGAATTCCATGATCTTACAAAACAGACGACATATATTAATAAAGAAAAATGTTCAGTTAAAGTAACAACTCTGGTTCATGCAGAACAATGGAATCGATTATTACAGATGATTGCAGAAGGGGGAGATACATTAGCTGAAGCCAATGAAATTATACTGGAAGGAAAGATGGAACACACACCTGAGGAGGTGTATACTTTCGCACCTATCCATATTATGTACCGCTCTCATTCACAACAGAAACAGGAAGAAATTGAATCCGAAGTACATGAGAAAAAGTCAAAAAGGGTAGCTTCAAATACTAAGCCCACTGTATCTAAGCGTGTGGAACAACTACATGCAAAATACGATGGGGTTTGTCAAAAATGTGGACAGCGATGTGATAAGCGGGTCGTGTCTATCAAAAAAATACAATCCAAAATGGGGATTGTTTGTCCAGATTGCAAAAATGGAACAACATTTTTAATTACAGAAGTGAAGGATCAGTTACAACAAGAGCTTCTTCAACAAAATTTATTTTCTAGAGAACAGGAAATTCTATCTTATTTTCAAAATTTTTGTTCTCAATTCGCACTTGTAAAGCATGAGGAAACATATCGTATATATTGGTCATGGGAAACGAAACAAATATATAGAAAAGTCTATGTTTCAAACGAGGGTACTATATATAAAGTTAAACTAAACGCAGGGGGAATTTGTATTCCTTCAAAATTTACCACTCACATTACTATCAAAGAAAATACATTTCGAGTGTTCCATCCAACCACGGAAATGCGGATGGATAGAATCAGAGCATTATCAGATGCGCAGAAGGCAAGTATTGGAGAAGAAGAAATTGAAAAACAAATTCAATACTACAAGGATAAGAAAGAATTCTCAGAAAAAATTATTGTTAAACAAGCAGAGAACTCGAAACGATATCAAGTATTATCTGGATTTACAGCCTATCAAGCTGCAAAGAAGATTAAGCCTAAACATATCTATGATTAAAGTACATCAACTACATCCTGCAACAAGCGGTTTGAGAAGAGCTCGAGAATTCAATTTGAGAAAAATGAATTAATTTTTTAATAATGATATATGATTGTATTTATCTGAGAAATAGGGAGGGAATTATAGGATGCAAAAACAGCAGTTATTTGATTTACAAGAAGGAGATTGTATATATGTGTATTCTGGGGGACATTTAGAAGCGCAAGGAAGATATATAGGTGTAATAAAAGATAAAAATGAATCCTTTTTATGTTGGAGAAAACATAATGGAAATGAGGTATACACAAATTTAAATGGAATTAGGGGTATGTGTAGCAATGGAACCAAATCACGCAATAAGTATTAGCGGACATTCATTTTAAGGATTATTTCGTATATTAGTGGACATAAAATAGCTATTTGTAATGACTTAATGTCCGCTAATGATACTTATAGGACATTACCAGTAAAATATGCTTTTGATCTTTTTACAAAACTGAACTTTTCTGTTTCATAAGAATGAAAATGTATCTAAATCTAAACGATTTTCTTATAAAAAGTGCATTTTTATCATTTCTGATGTCCGCTAATGCTTGTTGCGTTATCCTGTTCCATTGCTACACAAAGGCCNTTTCTGATGTCCGCTAATGCTTGTTGCGTTATCCTGTTCCATTGCTACACAAAGGCCATATTCGATTTTTTTGTTTCTTCGCTTCTATTTGATTGTTCCATTTTTTAATAAAGCTCTTTTTATTGAAGCACTACAAAAAGGGTTTTACACATTGCTATGTTTTGTCCCCCTTAGCTTGATGGCGATGTTACCTTACCTCAGGTGAGGTCTACAAACGAAAAAGACGGTCAATATTGACCCGTCTTCTAAGAAATAAAATGCAAATGTACATTCATATATGACAGCTAAAAGCCATATAGAAGACCATGTGCTATACGGAATGGAATACCAATATGTTTTAACAACATTTCTCTTTCATAGCTTTCATCATAGACATAGTAGAAGTCATCATTTCATCACATTCATGCATTGTATTAACCATAGCTTTATCCATGTTTACATTCATTTGCATCATGTTGTTCATCATCATCTTCATACACTTCATTTCACACATCATTTTTTCCATAGACATCATCATATTTGTTGTACCTACCATCATTGTTTTTTCCATTTTAACATCCTCCTACATTTTCAATTTTTTTATCTAGCAATTATAAACATTCTTTTTCTTTTTACAAATACCTCCAAATTTCTTCCTAGATAGATATTGATAAATAATTTCTAGTTAGGATTAAAAAACACTATAAAAAGAATAATCTTTTTCATGTAAAAAACTTCCTTAACGTACAATTTTCTTTTTATGGTGATGTTTCTTTTAAGCGAAGAATAAATCTAGTAGTTCGTAAAGGTGTACTTTTACAGATTCATAGAAACATAGGGAAAACCGCATCCATAAAAGTTGCGTTTTCATTTTACAGATGTCTTTAATTTTTATATACCTTTACAGACGTGAATGAGATATAATTGTGGTTGAGGTGAAGGAATTGCAATATAAAAAGTTTGGATATGTCAGAGTTTCCAGTAAAGACCAAAACGAAGAACGCCAGATTGAAAATATGAAATGTCTTGGGATAGAAGATCGGGATATTTTTATTGATAAGCAGTCTGGTAAGAATATGAAGAGAGAAAATTATCAAATGCTAAAACGATTAGCTCGTACGGGTGATACCATTATTTTTGATTCCTTAACAAGATTAGGTCGTAGCATGAACGATGTGCTAGAAGAATTTAGATATTACGAACAACAGCAAATTAATTTACAATTTATTAAAGAGCCTTTTATTAATGTGAATTATAGTGGAGAAAGTACAAATGATATCATTCAACAGGCTGTACAAAAAGCAACTCTTACCATTCTTTCTGCCTTTGCAGAAAAAGAAAGGAATGATATCAAACAACGACAAGCAGAAGGGATTGCATTAGCAAAGAAGCACGGGAAACATATAGGAAGACCACCGGTACAAATTACGGAGCAATTTATTGAGGCATATGAGGCATGGCAATCTGGAAAGATTACGGCGGTCGGAGTGATGAGAAAATATGATATAAAGCGTTCTTCTTTTTACAAGTTAGTAAAAGAATATGAAGCGCAAGAAAATACAAAACATGTCGATAAAAAAGAATGCCATGTAGAGAAAGGATAATTGAGTTTCTTCCTATTATATAGAAAGAACAGCAGAGACGTTTGCATCCCTCTCGATTTCCTAAACGGGTCTTGCAAAATTTGGCGAAGACGTAATACCTGTTAAGGGGATTCCCTTGATAGGGTGGGGTTGCTATTATACATGTTAAACAGGGTACATCCATGCCGTAATGTTTAAACAAACGTTTGATTCGTCATTATTTGCACAAAAACAGAAGGATTCGCTATAAATAGTGAACCCTTTTATTTGAACGTATTTTTAATTATTAGGCTCTGTCTAGGAATCTGTCCTCCTCTTTTTATGCATCAGGTACCTTTTGTACATTTAGGTAGTGAACAGTCTTCAGTTAATTGATATGCACACAAGCCAACATTTGTAAGGTGAATCTAATTTTAGGAATTAATTATTCTTTTTATTTAAATTTATTCCATTTAATTGAATAATACTATCTATTAAACCTGGTCCAGGAAAATCAGCGGCGATAATACCAACATGATTCATCCCACTTTTTTGTATAAAATCAGTTCCCATAGTGTTCATTCCACCATAAAATACTTGTCCATTTATACCACGAGGGAAATCTGCCCATTCATTTGTTGCATTTGTTTGAATCAGCTTTTGATTGCTATTTGTATTTCTACTTTCTTTTCCACTTGCAACAAACCAAGGATAAAAATTAGTTAATACCGCTAATCCTCCTCCCGTACCACTAAAATGGTTTAGATAGATTTTCCCATTTTTCGAGTTATTATTCGCTTGTAGAAGATGGGCTTTCACTGAATTCCATTTATCATAGATTCCGTTTGGTCCAATACCAACTTCAAACTTATCTTGGGTATATAAAGAATCATAATTTATACCGTATTCTTGAGATGCTGTGAAATTTTGTAATAGTACAATTTTTCCTCGGACATCTCCTAATTTTGGATTATTTCTTTCTGAAGATGATACAGAATTTGGGTTCCAAAAATAAGAAGCATTTCGATCTTTATAATTTTTAAATATTTGTTCGAATGATAGTGAGCGATTTTCAGGGTCAGTGTCTTCTTTTAAACGCATTAAAATCGTTTCTTTCGGATGATCTCTTAAAAATTGAATGGTCTCTTTTAATACATCTTCAAACATTGCTTTTTGATAAACAATTCCATGATGCATTGCAAATGAATCCTTAACACGTTTCACTCGCATGTCTACATAGCGAATACCTGAATTTAATTGCTGGGATAAGTTCATAGTTTGATTCCTAGTCAGATTTTCATCAAAAACACTTGCTCCATGTAAAGCCATTGAACCGTGAGTCCCTGGAATAGATAGTTCGCTTATATTTTTCGAATCCTCTAATTCTGACATCCATGTTGAATTTTGATAGCCTATATTGGGTTCATATGAATAACCGGGGTGACTATCCGCAAATACAGTAGTAGTACATAAACTTGCCAATGTTAAACAAGTAAGAATGCTTCTTTTTAAGACTTTCCTCATGCTATCTCTCCTTTTTTAAGGTGAATAATCTCATAAAATGAATATCTTATTATAAATATTTATAGGGGGAGCGATTCTTTGAAATTTTGAGGGAGTAGTGTGTTTAATTGTATCCCTTATGGATTTTAAAATGAAATCGAAGTACTTATTTTTATACAAACAAAACAGAAGTCTTAAACAAGACTCCTATTTTATGACATACAATGGTAAATTGGTTCATGCATCTGAAGAGGATTGGTTAACATATTAAAAACTGAGATGCATTCGTTTCATCATTTATTATAAAAGGGCTACTTCTGAGCAGCACCCTCTGTAAGAATATTTAGGCCTGTTTTCGCATCAATTAAATCCCGATAAAAATCTACTTCTCATTAAAACTTAGACTAACTACAGTAGCAATAGATTGTGCTGCATGTTCCCAGCTTCCATCAATTACTTTTCCAATCTGTTGACCAAGTGTGTTTAAATCATTTGGATTAACTGGAATGCCATTATATGCAGCAATGATTGATAAAAGAGGCGCTGCAAATGGTGTTAAACCACCTCTATCAATATGATATTGAGGCGTACCCATTACTTCTCCGTCTTTCACTGTAAAATCATAATACAATTGATCATCTGGGCGGAAACTTAAATGATGAGAAATTTGTCCTTTCACATATTTTTTCCCGCCACCTAAATCTACCACTTCAATTGGTTTCACATTAAATTCATGCTCAAATACTTTTATTTTTTTGACTTCCGGACCATATAAGGCAGCCTTAACTGCTGTTTCTAAATTACTCTGTGCGAACGGTTGAATACCCATTTGTAACTCTTGTTGTTGGATAGGAGCTTGTGTTTCTGCAGCAAACGCTGATGTAGTAGGCAATGCACCTGTAGCTAATGTGGCTGCCATGGCTGCGGCTACGATCATTCTTTGTTTCTTTTTCATTATTTTCATCTCCCTTTTCAATTATGATATATAACATTTTAAATGATCCAATTCAGAACACTTAAATGAATAATATCTACATGTATTATGATAGCTTCCTTCGCTAATTATCTCAACTTTCAGATTAAATAATGAATAATCGCTTATTTAAACTCATTTCTCACTTGAAACTGTTTTATTTCTACTTTAAACGTTGTGAAATCCTAGAAAAAATACTATGATTTTGATTAAAAAAGAGAATATGGGATAAGAATTGACACAAATTTATTATATTTTAAAGCAAGAGAATGTAAGAGTTTTATATTTTCTTTTTATAATGTGTAAGCTTCCTATATAGTTAATTTTCTAGAACGAATAGAGTGTTTTTTATTTAGTGGTAGTAATGCTCTTTAAATGGATGGGCAGTTGCATCCCTCTAATTAATCTAAATGGTGAACTTGTATCCACTTTGCGGTTCTTCCTTTTGAGATAAGCTTAATATGACCGGAATGTTGTAAAGCAGCAAAAGCTGTACTAATTGTACTCTCAGCCACGTCTGGATAGACTCCGCGAATATCCTCTCGTGTAAATGTGTCTGTTTGCTGCAGAATATAGCGCTTAATTCGTTGCGCTTTTGTCTGCTTATCTATAGAACCCAATAGTATTTGATTCAAGTCTTGATATCCTTCTACTAGTATCGTTAATAAGCTTTTTAACCAGAAGCTAATATTATGTTCGCTGTAGTACCAATTCGCAGAAGATTGATAAATAGATTCGTAATAAGTTGATTCGTTCTTTTTTATATATTTGTCTAAACATATATATTTTATAAACGTATACCCATTCTGTAGTAATAATAAATGCAGTAATAGGATAGCCAATCTTCCATTCCCTTGATCAAAAGGGACGATACAGTAAAAGTTTAAAATAAAGCGGGCAATTAATGGAAGGGCATGCATGTCTTTATTGGCACGTAACGCGTTATATTGCTCACATAATTCTTTTACAGATTGTGGAACTTGCTCATGTGGAAGAAGTCGATAACTACTGATATGTCCCTCGTATGCTGGCATCCCGGGAATCAGAAATTTCTTTTGACGCCATTTCCCGCTATCCGAGGTACTATAATGTAGTAACTGGAAATGCAATTCTTGAATGGTTTCCGGGCTAATGGATAGCGTGTCGAAAGTTTGGTGTACGAGAGAAAGCGTTTGATAGTAGCAATACACAGCGTCTTCTTTTGTTGTTTGAGGTGGGAAATCGTTTAATAATAGTTCTTTTACTCTTGTATTCGGAACACGTATATCTTGGTACATCGTGGTGAAGTTTATCATATATTGAAGTAGGATGTTCTTTTCCAAATGATGTAATGTCGAATGTTTTTGTGATTGGTAAACGGATAACTTACCCCTATATTCGCTAATATCACTAATGAGCTGTATGAATTCTCTTTTGAAATTGATATTTATGTATGTCTCTTCAAAGAAGTTCCGCATCTCATTTCCTCCGTTGTCCTGTGTATAGTACTGCAAAAGAAATATATTGTAACAGGTGATGACATTGCAATGGATTGTATTCATGCTTAGTTCTGTTTCCAAAACCCATTCTTTTTTACATGTTTTTACTATTCATAAGTACAGCTCTTCTGTCACTAGGCCTGAATAGCTGGAAAAGTTTTTGCCGTGTAACTTTAAGGATAATAAAGAAATCCCTAATCTACAATATATTACATACTTTTTATAGCTTTTAAACAGGTTTCTGTGCGGTATGTTTCGTCAATATTTAAGATGGAAGTCCCTTCAAATAAAAGAGCTTGCACAGCTTCTCCACTTTCTGGCTTCCAAAATGTCTGTGACCACATATGATATCTCTCAGCAATGCTATCTCTTGTTGGATAATCTGTTCTCGTAAATAATTCATATAAGGATACTGTTTTTGTTTCCACTTTATTAGGGGTGGTAGATAATACATATGAAAACTGAACAGAACCGGTAAAAAAGCTACGGTTTTTAATTTCATATATTGCAGGATAAGTATATACATTTGAAACTAATTTCGCTCTTGACATAGATTGTAGTTTTGCAGATGCAGTTGAACTAAATGTTTTGAAAATGTCTTTGAATCCGATGTGCCCTCTTGATTAGACTTTGTATATTCATAGGATACTTCACCACCAACTTCTGAATCAGCGCCTATCAGGTTTATTGTTGCTTTATAAGTAAACTTCACGCCACCTTTATGGCTATATGTAATAGATTTTGTTAGAGTAGACGCATTAGATACGGCGTGTTGAAATGTATGTGATTTTGTTAGTTCAGCTGAAGGGGGATCATTATATATATCTTCTTCTATAGATTGGACTAACTTCTCAGCTCCTCTGCTAATTAATTTAGACTGAATTGGATACTCTGGATCCATGTATTTTCCTTCTACATCCATTAACTTGATATCATTAATAATTACACGTGGACTAGTACTTTCCCCAAATCCATGCATATACTTTACATAAACTAGAATAGATTCTCTAATTGCTGTTTCAATATTTACAACTTGAAACCCAACTTGTTTTCTTTACTATTGATAATTTAATAGTTTTTGTGAATCTGTATTTCCTGTACTTATGTTAGCTGGGTATTGATCTGAGTACTAGCCATATTTCCTGTTGAAATGAATACGGGAATACTTAATGCTAAAGCTGTTAAAACTTTTTTATTCATAAGAGTCCCCTTTTCTATTCTTTAACTTATATATATAAGTTTAGTATTTATTGTATAGTAAAAACAAGACTATATTAAATTTGGATATTTTGATAAAATGAAATTATCTTCAAATATTTATTCATATGGTGAACTGTTATGTTAATGAATCATATTCACACGACTCATTTAATACGTGTACTATATAGAAACAAAAAAGTAAGTTTTATCACAAAAAGTTGTATTGTATACGAAAAAGGGTTCTGTTGCAAAGTTTGAAAAAACACCAACTCGTTTGCAAAATATAGTTATCGTTTAAGCGGTTCTGAATAACTTCTGTAATTCCTTGCACGTTGAAAAAGAGAAGTCTGGAATGTGACTTCTCTTTTGTTTGTATATCGCATGATTGTTGTTGGGTGAACGGAAACGCCCCGTTCTTTCAGAATTTCAGATACATCACGATAACTTAAAGAAAAACGGCTACCAAAATAATATCTTTTTTGAATTGTTTCCCTTTAAAATATCCCATGTACCATTCTCCTCAACACATTTTTCTTACAGTTTAGCTTCATTTAAAAAACTTTGTAACAGAACCGATTTTTTAATCAAACGTTTGTTTAAAGTTCTTGATTTATAGGCAGAGTATGATTTTATTGTAACAATTGAGTATTCCCAATTTAGATACATTACCATGTGGATATTCATTTTTCTATCTATACATATAGTATTCTTTATATCGTTCAAACTTTGATTTTTTTGTTTGTGGTGGTATGATAGGGGCCTTTACTGATTTACACGGTGCTACTTGCTTTGGCATTTGTAGTAAGTCACGTTTCTTAAGCTCTCTATACAAACTACTCACATTACATCCCACTTTTTTTGCAATAGTTGGATATTCCATTCCTTGATTAAATAATTGTACGGCTTGATTACATTTTTCATCCCATTTTTCTTCTGTCGTTTGTACCTTTTGGGATCGTTTTTTCGCTATATTTTTTTCTAGTTCGATACACTCTCTTTTTATTTTGAGCTGTTCGGCACAAGCTGCTTCTATATTTTCCTCATGCTTATTACGCTTCTCCTGTAAGCGTAGCATTTGTACTTTTTTCGCAACTACCCTCATGTTGCGTTCACCTCATTTTAATTGATATCTTTACAGTCCACGTTGATGGAGCTGTTTACGTAAACTACTCGCATGACATCCTAATT
>OVAF01000108.1:770-72262 GCA_900406245.1 Odontarrhena argentea | reverse complement strand
AAAATTTGAAAAAAAAAACAAAACCCGCTGCGTAGCGCGGGCACAAAACTAGTAAATATAATGTTCGACGTGCAGCCTCTCGTCTGTGTAGACATATGGGTCGACGTGCTTCCACTTGCCTGAAAAATATAATGTTTAAAGACAGATATTGTTATGAAATATTGTTAATTATATATTATGTTTGTAATTTTGTATGAAAATATGGCAATAAGGAAACTATAATCTGGTGTACATATAGTACTATCATTTTGCAAGTTGAAATATACACAAACTCGTAAACTTGAGATTTCTTTACAATATGATACAAACTGTTTTATTAAAACTAAGCTCAAAAGCATCTAAGATAAATACCAATTAAATTCCAAATAGAAAAAAAAAAAACAGAGTTCAGGTGCAATTTTCCTAAACACAACAAACAATATAGAACCAAATAAATAAAAATAATGCTTACATTGGTGGCTCTTGATAGGATGCTATAGCCAATTTAAGAATCAGAGGGAGAGAGAGGCATGTACCACAAATGCCACTCTATTCTTATTCTCTCCTATCTTCTTTCTACCTAGTATTCCTCAAAAAATCTATTTGTTTTCGTCTTTACATAGGAGTATATCTCTNTCTAGTTTTATTTTTTTTTTTTTTTTTTTTGCTACGTATCATATGATATGGCATTGATTTATGTGGCTATTTTTCTTCTACAAAATCTTAATTTGATAAACCAGATATATACGAAAAATATCTCCACGTCGTTTCTATGTACATTTCTCATAATTGAACGATACTTATAAGAGGAAATAAACAAATATAAGTGCATTGACACATCCATCTCCTAGCTTTTCTATCTTGTATCGACTTAACTTCTGATTTTTTTTTGTGTGTATTTTTTTTTTTTTGGTCAACATTATAAGTTTTGGATATATCAATTAGTTAGAGCATCCCCAATGGAGGTTCTTACTAAGAACCTCTAATTAAAGAAAAATCAAAAAAGAAAATAAAATTGAGTTGGGGTTCTTATATAGCACATGGGTCTCTTATTTAAGAACCCCAAAACCACTATAAGAACCTCTAAAAGTTAAATAATAATAAAATTTATTACTAAAATATGTAAGAACCCCATTTTAAGAGATCACCATTGGTGATGCTCTTAGGTACATTGATATAGTTTATTTGGTGTAAGACATTGTGTTGGAGAGAGACATAAATAATTGAGTTATATAGAGTTAGGGATCTATAGTGTTTACATCATCGATCATTTAAATAATTATTAAATTTTATTATTAGGCACTAACATAAATGTAGATTACATCATCGGTCATTTAAATAATTATTAATTTTTATTATTAATCACAAACATAAATATTAATCTACCTAATGAAAACCTATATTTTAAAAAATTTAAGAGTCACTCCGACAGTTTCTGGAAATAGACAACAAAATAATTATATTAGCTTTACATAATTGTTGGTTAAGAGTAACAACTAGCATAAATTGTTGTTTCATTTTAAATAGAAACCTTGAATTTAAAATTAATTGTAAGTATAATATAAGCATTTATTTAGTAAAATATGATAATATTATATGTTTTAAAAATTAAGCCCACATTAACCCAGCATCCCATGGTTAGAACCCGATTATCCAGTAAGAATCTACTAGTAGTACGACTAATAGATCAAAGATGGGCTCTTACAGGGCTTAAATCGTTATTAATGTATCACGGCCCAATAAAATTGCCGCGAAGCCGATGGTTCAAAACGGCAACCGAACAAACAAAACCGGGCGGCCAAAATATCATCACTCTACTACGCTTTCCCGCTACTTCCATTTTCCCTCTTTTGTTTATTTTTATTTTCATTATTTTTTTTTCTGCAATTTCCTCTTTCGATATCTCTTAAAAACCAGTATCCACCATGAGATTGATCCTTCTTCACTTCGATTCCATTGCATCTCGCTCTCGCTC
Source organism: Odontarrhena argentea (assembly GCA_900406245.1). Lineage (NCBI taxonomy): Eukaryota > Viridiplantae > Streptophyta > Magnoliopsida > Brassicales > Brassicaceae > Odontarrhena > Odontarrhena argentea. Next base: position 70,308 of record OVAF01000108.1, on the reverse strand, counting down.
TCGATCTCCCGCCTTTTCTTCGTCTCCTTCCGACGATAATCCACAATGCCTACCATCGTCGGACCTAGTACGTCCCCTCGCAAGCGTATCGTGGCGGCTAGATCGGGGACTATCGAAGGTCTTAGATCCGACGAAGTCAACACTCCTCGTAAACGGAAGTTGAGATCGGATTCGGCTGCGGAGGTTGCTGCGTCGGCGATTTTGCCTGGGACTTCGTTATCTACGCCGATGAAATGGAAATCGCCTCGACGATGTGTTGGTTCAAGCCCCAGGACGCCTAAGGAGGTAATTTATGAGCTCTGTATCTATCGATTAGGGTTAATCTATCTGTTAGAGAATTAATTCGATTGTAGTTGTTTGTTGGATTTTGGAATTTATCATCATCGTATCAACTGTTAGATCGATTGCTGAATTGATTATGATTTGTTACTGGTTTTGGTATTGCAGGAGATTAAGGAAGAATCTAATGGGAATCTAGCAAGTCCAGTGATATCAGCAGTGAAAGATCTATTTGATTGTTTAGATGTTAAATCAAAATGGAATCCTAGAGGTATAAATGATCTTTCATTCTTCGATGTTCTGTTGATTCTAAGGCTCTATGTTAATTGATGGAGAAATAATGTATTTGAATGTACAGATGAGAACCAAATGAAAGCTGTGAAGGAGGCATTGCATGTGTCTAACGCACCATCGACTGTTGTTTGTCGTGAGGATGAGCAAAGACGGGTTTTAGAGTTTGTAAAAGGGTGCATGGAACAGAAGAAGGCTGGGAGTTTGTATATATGTGGTTGTCCTGGAACTGGAAAGTCTTTATCGATGGAGAAAGTAAGACAACAAACTGAAGAATGGGCAAAGCAGGTCATCAGTCTGGTGTTTGTTTTAAAATTTGTGATTGGTGTGAATCTATCGATAGTAAGACTGATCTTTCATGGATTGTTTCAGGAAGGTTTGCCTAGTCCGGAAACTGTGTCTGTTAATTGCACATCATTGACAAAAACAACTGATATTTTCTGCAAGGTAAGACTTGATGCTTTGAAAATACCTCAAAGCTTGGTTTCATTTCAATCTAGTTATTTATTAAGTTACTTTGCTTTCAGATACTTGGTGATAATGAGACCGGGAAGAAAGCTAATGGCTCCTCTTCACCTCTACAGCAGCTTCAAAGTTTGTTTTCTAAAAAGCAAGAGTCATCCGGGTCAAAGATGATGTAGGTTCCTAGTCTTTTTTTGTTTGGCTGCTATTCGATGACCTGCCAAGATTGCGCTGTTTCTCATTCAAAATTTGTTGGCAGGCTGATAATTGCAGATGAGATGGATTACTTGATCACAAGAGATCGGGGTGTCCTGCATGAGCTTTTTATGCTCACCACTTTGCCTTTTTCAAGGTGTATACTTATAGGTACTGTCTTCCACATTCACATAGTTTATTGTTCATCTGTGTTCCTGTTTCTTCTGGTCATACAAAACTGAAATTTTTATTTGTCGTATTTTTCCTCCAGGTGTAGCTAATGCAATAGACCTTGCTGATCGTTTCCTTCCAAAATTGAAGTCCCTTAATTGTAAGCACCCCTCCATCATTGTGCACTCTTGAAACATTCTTCTTCTTAGCTCTGATGTAGAATAAAAACTGAGTTAATCCTACTTATTTTTTCAATTAATGCAGGCAAGCCTTTGGTTGTCACTTTCCGTGCCTATTCTACGGAGCAGATCCTTAGAATTCTGCAGGAGAGGCTTGGGGTAAGTCTACCTCAGATTCGTGGTATAAGATACCTTTGCTGAGAGAATGCTTGATTAAAGGATTGGTAAACCTATTGATATATGATGCTAGTATATTAGGATGAAAGTAAGTATATCAGGATTAATCTGTTGACGGTGTCTCAAAAGCTATTGTTTTTTTTTCTTTCAAAGCAGCCTGTAGTCATGAAACTATCAAGAAGAAATTGCATACTAGATCTAGAACTACACCATCAACAACATTGTGATCAATATCAAAACTTTTGGAACTGTAGGAATGATATCTGTTAATCTTCACTCAAAATATGTTCCATGTTGTATTTAAATTCTTATGGTGTTGTAACAGGCACTTCCATTTGCTGTATTTCAATCAAAAGCCTTGGAGCTCTGTGCTAGAGTAAGAATAAACAATGCTGTATTTCTAGTCCTCCAACCTCGTATTGTTTTTGACATTCTTTATTGATATCATTTATTATATTGTGCCAGAAAGTATCAGCTGCATCAGGAGACATGAGAAAGGCTCTATGTATTTGCAGGTGAATTGTCTTTTGAAAGATTATCTTCTGAAGTTTGTTCTTGTATTGTATAAGATGAATGAGATAGTACTGGCCTTTATATATTAGTTTTTCACTCTTGAGATCATCACACCGAAGTTGACAATCTTCTTCACATTGATTCGGTTTTCAGGAGTGCCTTAGAGATATTAGAAACAGAAGTAAAAGAATTTGCAGATCAAGATCCACTTCCAGAGGATAAAGTGGTTAGTATCATTTTCTTATAAATTCACTCGGTTCACTCACTGCCGATGCAAATACCAAAAATCGCGGTCTTATTTCATCATGTTATCATGGATAATTCTACAGGTGAAAATAGACCATATGCTAGCTGCATTATCCAAGACGTTTAAATCTCCAGTAGTTGACACCATTCAGTCTCTTCCTCAACACCAGCAAGTAAGTGTCATCAACATAAAGACTTATATAGTTATGTTAATTTACAACACATAGATCCTGAAACTTTTTAGTATTGTTTTCGAGTGCGATCACAGATTTGTTCATGTATTTTCTAAAATATTTAGTGATATACACTTCAGAGAACTAATGAAGAAACTTACCTCTGTTGGTGTTAATTTGTTTATTTGACTAATGTAGTAGACTGTAATCATATGCTTCTATTTAAAACTTGCAGATCATAGTCTGTTCTGCTGCAAAGGCCTTTAGAGGAAGCAAAAAGGACAGAACTATAGCAGAGGTAAACAATACACAAACATAGCTTCATGAAGCTATAACTACGACATTTTACATAATATTCATCTTTGTTTTCTCACTTCGATGCAGTTAAATAAGTTATACTTAGAAATTTGTAAATCTTCAACAATAACTCCAGCTGGAATTACAGAGTTCACGAACATGTGTACAGTGCTAAACGATCAGGTACTATATACATATAAGAATACTACAAAAAATTACTTTCATGTTGTGTTGGTATAGATAAGCAAAGATGCTATAGAAATCTTGAAAGAAACATTTGATTGAGAAATTATTTTTGGTTGCCTTCAGGGGATTCTAAAACTCAGTCAAGCTCGGGACGATAAGCTAAAGAGAGTGAGTTTAAGAGTAGAAGAAGCAGACATCACCTTTGCTCTTAAGGTAATAGACTATTTGTTTATTCCCAAACTATTTCTCAAAACACAGTTTCTTAATCTTTGGTTTTAATTGTGCAACAGGAAATTCGATTCTTCCGCAACTGTCTTCAGTGATGGAGACTATATGTGTATCTTCTTCATACTTCACAGAATACAAGAGTAAAAAACTCAGTACTCAGATTAATTGTTTTCTTCTGTTGTGTAGATGAAAGAACATAAGCACAACATGTATTCTTTATTAGATTACTAATAAGAACAGACATTACAATTTCTATTATGTAATCTACTTGTGATATTGATACATCACTGTGAGAAAGAAAAAGTAGTTAGCTCCGTTTAATTAATACATACATGTTTTAGTTTGGTTGAAGGTGTTCTTTTTTAATTTTTTTAATATATATTATCAAACTTTTAAAAATCTTTAATCTTGTTTTATCATACTATAAACTTCGTAATAATTAATTGAATGAGTCAAACTAGAATCTAAATTTCAAGTATCATAAAATTTTAATTAAATTCAAAATAGTTCAAAACAAATCCAAAAAAACCTTGTAGTTTATGTTATCATTTATGGTAATTACTTTCCATAATTATGGGTGGTCATTGATTGAAAAATAAAACAAGAAAGAAGAAGAAAAATTATTAAATTCGATACCGTTTCCGAATCATTGTTAGTAGTGGTTACGGCTTCGTTAGCGAAAGAGTTGAAATCAACGAGTTCTCGGAGATGTCTGCCGTTTCAATCTTCTCAGTCAAATCTGATTTCTCCGCCGTTGAGGCTGTAGCCGTTACGCAACATCGGTCGCCGCCGCTTCCGTCTCCTCATTTTCTCCGGTTTCCGTCGTCGGTCTCTTCCCCGCCGACTACTTCTCTTTACTTTGACGGTGGAGCTTCTATCTCCCGATCAAAACTTCCCCGAGTCTCGCGTCTTCGTTCTATCAAATGCTCTTCTTCATCTTCTCCATCTTTAGGTAAACTGTGTCTCTTCTCCATTAGCGGTGTAATTGAGGTTTGTTTATGGCCAAATTATCATTGAGTTTGATTTGTTGTGTAGATTTAGTAGCGGAACAGTTGACGAAATTTAAGGAAGCAGCCGTAAAGGGAAACTTGGTTCCTCTATTCCGATGTGTATTCTCGGATCATTTGACTCCGGTACTTGCGTACCGATGTTTGGTGAAAGAGGATGATAGAGATGCTCCTAGCTTCTTGTTTGAGTCAGTGGAGCCTGGTCTTCAAGCTTCCAATATCGTGAGTTTTTTGTTTTTTTGTTTTGTCTTCATGAGTTGAATTTTATGTATTAATGTACCAAAGAATTGTCTTAGGGGAGGTATAGTGTAATTGGAGCTCAACCCACAATAGAAATTGTAGCAAAATGAAATTTGGTTACTGTGATGGACCATGGAGCTGGTCGTAGGACAGAGGAGAAAGTGGAAGATCCCATGATGGTTCCTCAAAAAATCATGGAGGAATGGGAACCACAACGCATTGATGAATTGCCGGAAGCTTTTTGTGGTAAGAGAAGAAATCTATCAAGGCCAAGATTTGATTCTGTAGTTACAATGGAAAAGTACAGCATTTCTGAATCCGGGGATGGTTGATTGATGAGCTGAAGGTTTCCTCCTTTGTTTAAACAGGTGGTTGGGTGGGATTCTTCTCATATGACACTGTGCGTTATGTTGAGAAGAAGAAGCTGCCTTTTTCCAATGCTCCAGAGGATGATAGGAGTCTTCCTGATGTTCATTTGGGCCTTTATGATGATGTGATTGTGTTTGATCATGTCGAGAAGGTATACTGTTGTTTCTAGTGTTGCATTTTTCTATGGGTTATGGACAGAAGATATTATCTAGACAGAGTGGAAATAGTTTCCCTTGATTTTGATACCATCCTTGATAGAGTAATATTTTCTGCATATTGGGCGCAGAAAGCATATGTGATCCATTGGGTGCGAATAGATAAGGATCGTTCTGTCGAAGATAATTTTACTGATGGAATGGATCGTTTGGAAGCTTTAGTCTCTAGGATTCAAGACCAAAAACCGTGAGAAAATGATTCTAATTTGTCTTTGGATTCTAATTTTCTCCTCTTTAGAACATCTAGTCAAGCATGCATGGTTTTTTTATTGCAGTCCCAAGATGCCCACTGGTTTCATAAAACTACACACTCAGCTATTTGGTCCTAAATTGGAGAAATCAACTATGACTAGTGAGACATACAAGAAGGCAGTGTTGGAAGCCAAAGAACATATCTTGGCTGGGGACATCTTCCAGATAGTTCTTAGTCAGAGATTTGAAAGGCGGACATTTGCTGACCCGTTTGAGATATATAGAGCTCTTAGAATTGTAAATCCAAGTCCGTACATGGCATATTTACAGGTATCATCCTTCTCTGGTCCTTGTTTTCTTACTTGTTTCTGAAGATGGATATCACTAATCTTGGTTGAATTACAGGCTAGAGGATGCATTTTAGTCGCTTCAAGTCCAGAGATATTGTTACGTTCAAAAAACGTAAGTTTATGATACTTTCTTGTCTAACCTTTGATTCCCTTAATCCTTAAATCTCATCTTCTCTGCTTACAAGTAAATGAATGGTTTAATGTGTGTGTTTCCTTCTCATACAGAGGAAAATCACCAATCGTCCCCTTGCTGGAACCGTCAGACGAGGCAAGTCACCTAAAGAAGATCTAATGCTAGAACAAGAGCTCTTAAGCGATGAAAAACAGTGTGCAGAGCATATAATGCTTGTTGATTTAGGAAGAAACGATGTTGGCAAGGTTTATCACTTTACCACTGCTCAACTCTTCTTTAATTCAGTCTTACCCTCTCCTTTTGGAAGCTAAGATGCATTTTGTAGGCTGTCCGTTTAAGTTGTTTTATTTGTTTGTGAACTCAGGTTTCAAAGCCTGGTTCCGTGGAGGTGGAGAAGCTCATGAATGTAGAACGGTACTCACATGTCATGCACATAAGTTCCACGGTATGCTCCGAATGCAAAGCATAGAAACTTATATTCCAAAGTACTTCCATTTCAATGGAATTTAACTATCTTTTCTGCTCTATTTAGTTTAATTGACTTATAACTTTTGTGAATATATGATGTGGAAGCCTGGTTCTGTCTAGACAGAAAAACCATGAATAAATAACTTCACATGCATAAGCTACAGAATAGGCTCTCCATATCCTTGACAAATGATGCGGCAATATTTAATACCTGTTTGGTCAAACACACCTCTCTTTCTTCACAGGTAAAAGGCGAGTTACTCGATAATTTAACAAGCTGGGACGCTCTTAGAGCTGCACTTCCTGTCGGAACCGTCAGTGGAGCCCCTAAGGTTCTACCTCTCTCTCTCAACACACAGTTATCTAAAAAAACCACAAACTCATTACGCAGTTGCCATACTCAAAAATCATTTGATGCAGGTAAAAGCCATGGAACTGATAGATGAACTGGAAGTAACAAGGCGTGGTCCTTACAGTGGAGGCTTTGGAGGCATTTCTTTTAACGGAGACATGGACATTGCCTTGGCTCTCAGAACAATGGTCTTCCCTACAAATTCCCGTAATGACACATTGTACTCTTACAAGCATCCCCAGAGACGTCGGGAGTGGATAGCTCACATTCAAGCTGGAGCTGGAGTTGTTGCAGATAGTAACCCTGATGATGAACAAAGAGAGTGTGAGAACAAAGCAGCGGCTTTAGCTCGAGCTATCGATCTTGCAGAGTCTTCCTTTCTTGACACACCTGAGGTTACTACTGTCACACCTCGCATCAACAATGTCTGAGCGTAAGCTAGCATTCATTTTTTTTACTTATGATGGGTATTACTCACTCAGATATTTAGGACCAGTGTCCCAGGTTTAAGGTTTAGTTTATGGTTCTTCTTTATATCACAGCTTGTAGGAAATATTTTTCAAATTGTTTGATTTGATCATACAAAAAATAGTTGCTAGAGTGTATGGTTCTGAATATCATGTTTTTTACATAAAATGAAAACTTATTATTCAATCGGACTATAATAGATTTTATAAGAAACTATGAAAATGCCAATTTTACCAACACATATTGCGTGGCCCGAGGAATATGCAAGAGCCAGCTTGAGGAGACCGACTTTGTTAAAATAGCGACCAAAACGCAAACGCTGAGTTTCATAAGCGTGTCGATACCAAATCAATAAAAAAAGGAGAAAATAAGTAACTCACGCGATAGGGTCGTAGAGAGACGAACTCGTCTGTGTGAGATTTTAGGAGAGAAGAAGAGGACGACGATGGAGAATATCTGGCGAATCGCTACAGGTCAAGATCCAAACCGAGAAGATTATGAAGGGATCGAGTTCTGGTCAAACCCCGAACGATCTGGTTGGCTGACGAAGCAAGGCGATTACATAAAGACTTGGCGTCGACGCTGGTTCGTACTCAAACGAGGGAAGCTTCTCTGGTTCAAGGATCAAGCTGCTGCTGGAACTCGTGGATCTATTCCTCGTGGTGTGATCTCCGTTGGAGATTGTCTCACCGTTAAAGGAGCTGAAGATGTTGTGAACAAACCCTTTGCTTTTGAGCTATCTAGTGGAAACTACACGATGTTCTTCATCGCTGATAACGAGAAGGAGAAAGAAGAGTGGATCAATTCGATTGGAAGGTCGATTGTTCAGCACTCGAGGTCTGTCACGGATTCTGAAGTTCTTGATTATGATCACAGGCGGTGATTAAGCTCAAATCTGAAATATCTCTCTCTTTGGTTGTTGCTTTGTTCTTCGTCTATGCAATGTTTCGATTCTGTCTCTCGTTTTTAGGGCTTTTCCTGGATTGTAACTCTCACGATTGTGTACCCCTTGACGTTATATATGTATGCCTAAAGTTCTAGATCGAATTTGTCTCTTTGTTTATGAATTGTCTCTTTATCTATTCTATTCAGTATTCAACAAGTTGTTAAACTATGATGTAGGAGCTTTGAAGGGTTTATGTAGGAGGATTTGGTTTTTTGAAACACACTCCTCCAAGGTGTTCAAATCAGTAAGATGAGCTTCCTGGATTCTCACTGGTTACGGAGATTGTGAGATTGGTTTTTTGAAATGAATGATAGAGATTAATGCAAGAAAGTAGCTTTCATTGGTTGTGGAACCCACTCCTATCATGTCGGCCATTATTTTAGCTTTTTAAGAGCTCTTTTCTCTCTTGAAACTGCCAATGGCCACCTAACTCTTAGGTGTATACGTGTAAGTAATGATCTCATGTGACAAAGTCAAGATGGAATCTGTGGTATAGCTGAGCCAAGAAGACTAATTTCTCTTTCTTTGATATGTAGATCAATACTGTGTGGAGGAAAGAACGAAAGCTGTTTGTTGTAAGAGATGAGGAATACAGAGCTCATCTTCATCCCAACACCAACTGTTGGTCATCTTGTTCCATTTATTGAGTTTGCTAGGCGTCTCATTGACCAAGATGATCGGATCCGCGTCACCATTGTCTTGATGAATCTGCAAGGTCAGTCTCATCTGGATGCTTATGTTAAGTCAGTTACCTCATCTCAGCCTTCTGTTAGATTCATTGATGTCCCTGAGTTAGAGGAGACACCAGCTTTTGGTAGTAGACAGTCTGTGGAAGCCTATGTAGTTGATGTTATTGAGAAAAATATTCCTCTTGTGAAAAATATAATCGTGGGTCTTTTATCATCTCCTGCATCGGATAGTGTTACGGTGAAGGGAGTAGTTGCTGATCTTTTCTGTCAACCCATGATTGAAGTTGCCAAAGATGTAAGTCTTCCTTTTTACGTGTTCTCGACTACAAATTCGGGATTCCTAGCTATGATGCAGTATCTAGCAGAACGACATAAGAAAGATACATCGGTCTTCGTAAAAAATTCCGAGGAAATGTTGTCGATTCCTGGCTTTGAAAACCCTGTTCCAGTCAAGGTCCTGCCGTCAGCTCTGTTTATTGAAGACGGTTATGACGCTTACATAAAGCTGGCCATTTTGTTTACAAAGGCCAAGGGAATCTTACTGAATTCCTCCATTGATTTTGAGCCTTACTCTGTGAATCGTTTTCTTAGAGAACAGAATTACCCATCTGTTTATCCTGTTGGCCCCATATTTGGCTTGAAAGCGCAGCCTCATCCGGATCAAGACATCGCCCATCGTGACGAGTTGATCAAATGGCTTGATGATCAGCCGGAGGCATCGGTTGTATTCCTTTGTTTTGGGAGTATGGGCAGGTTAAAAGGTCCTCTAGTGAAGGAGGTAGCACATGGGCTCGAGCTATGTCAGTACAGATTCATCTGGTCATTCCGCACCGAAGAGGGGACAAACGATGATCTTTTACCCGAGGGATTCCTGGATCGTGTCAGCGGACGGGGAATGATTTGTGGTTGGTCTCCTCAGGTGGAAATACTGGCCCATAAGGCTGTGGGAGGTTTTGTGTCTCATTGTGGATGGAACTCGATAGTTGAGAGTTTGTGGTTTGGTGTGCCAATTGTGACATGGCCAATGTATGCAGAGCAACAGCTCAATGCTTTTGTAATGGTCAAAGAACTGAAGCTCGCAGTGGAGCTGAAGCTTGATTACAGGGTCCACAGCGATGAGCTTGTCAGTGCAAACGAAATAGAGACTGCGATTCGGTGTGTAATGGAAAAGGATAATAATTTGGTGAGGAAGAGAGTGATGGATATCTCCCAGATGGCTAGGAAAGCTACACACAATGGTGGTTCTTCATTTTCTGTTATCGAGAAATTCATACAGGATGTAATAGGAACTAAGCCTTAGGCTTTTCGTATTGGATCTTGACTATGACCTTGTTTATGCTACTGTCCTTGGATTTGCATTACCAATGCCGTTTGTTCCTTCCTTTGCTGTTTAAACCCGTCATTAGTCATCTTCTCCGTGAAACTGCTTTGACTCTAACTAAGACGTTTTGTTTTTGGCTACTCATCTAAGCAATGGTTTAGTTTATGAAAGTGGAAAATCATAAGTTTTCGAAGTATAAATATTCTATAACTAGTTATATTGTATTATTACCTGACTGACTCCCATACGATATATAATTGTTATGTTATATGAATCTGATTGACATTGATAAACAGAATACTTAATATATTGTACGTTTCAGTTTGTGGGTGTGCACTCAGGGTCTTTTCTTCGCTTTGGAGCAAGAAGAAATTTCAATCCCAGCTAATTTCCACACATACTATTACTATAAGTGAAATATAACTCAGTCTATGCAGTTTAATATTCTAAAGACGAAAAAAAACAGAAGAGTTGGCGCGAGGACTATGTGGAACCCAAAAGAGTTCCATTGTCCAAACTTGATATAGAAGTAATCAAAACTCAAACTCAACATTCTCATTTTGCTCCTTCTGTCTCTTAAATTTTTAATTGAGGAGAGAGAATTTGCTTTTTGATGTCATTTCGGCCACCTCCCGCTCCTCCGCCTCCTGATGACTTTTTGCCTGACTTGCTTTTTCCACGGCCACCTCCTCCTACCAAGATCCCTACTCAATCGCCTCCTCCTGCCAAGATCCCTACTCAATCGCCTCCTCCTCTTGGTGTTCCTGCCGAGACCCCTCTTCCACCCTCCCCAGCCACTCCGCCTGGGACGGGCACTCAGAACCCACCACCTCCATCGGGTCCCTCAGGACAGGGTTTAGGGTTTAGGGACAGCGAGTCCTCCTCCTCGAACTCCATCTCCCAATCCAGGCGGATTATCAACGGGAGTGAAGGTTGGGATCGCCATTGGAGGAGGAGGACTCGCTGTGCTTATTGTATTGACTTTGATTTGTCTCCTTTATAAAAAGAAACGTCGAACAGGCAATGAAGCTGCTAACGACGCTCCTCCTCCTCCTCCTCCTCCTCCTGATCCCAAAGGTAAAAACAAACATCTCAATAAGATTAAACTGAAATGAATCCATTTGTTCCTCGTTTTCTATGAATCTAACTATTCCGGTTCTTGTATTAGGCCTCCATCAAAGCACTTTCACTTACAAGGAGCTAGCTAAAGCCACCAGTGGTTTCTCTGAGGCCAATTATTTAGGACAGGGTGGATTCGGTTACGTGCACAAAGGTATATTGCCTAGTGGAAAAGAAATTGCTGTGAAACAGTTGAAAGCCGAAAGTGCTCAGGGAGAGAGAGAGTTTCAGGCAGAGGTCGAAATCATCAGCCGAATCCACCACAGGCATTTGGTTTCTCTTGTCGGTTATTGCATCGCCAATGCTCAAAGATTGCTTGTCTATGAGTTTGTCCCAAACAACAATCTAGAGTTTCACCTCCATGGTTAGACATTACCAAACTCTTCCATGCTTTTTAGGTAATTGTTAAAATTAAACTCAATTTTTTTTGGGAGGGGGGGGGNGGGGGGGGGGGGAATTGAATTTGTGACAGGGGAGGGACGGCCTCCAACGGATTGGAGCTCAAGATTGAAGATTGCTGTTGGTTCTGCCAAGGGATTGTCCTATCTTCATGAAAATTGTAAGTTTAAGAACTGAAAAATATGTATAGGGTGTTTAATTAATACATGAAGTGTTTGTTTATGTGGCACGAGTGTATATGTTTATGTGGCACGAGTGTATATGTATTTGCAGGCAATCCTAAAATCATCCACCGTGATATCAAGGCGGCAAACATATTGATTGATTTCAAATTTGAAGCAAAGGTTAAATTTACCCTTTTTTATGTTTCCATTTAGGCATTTTATGTAACTTGGCACGGTACATTCGTTATCTTTGTCTTTTCTGTGACTAAAGATCTTTTCCATCTTTCAGGTTGCTGATTTTGGTCTTGCAAAGATTGTATCGGATACAAACACTCATGTATCTACTCGCGTGATGGGAACCTTTGGGTAAAGATAATTTTGAACCTAAATATTACACAATGTCGTATAATTTTGAAACTTTTTGGTTTTGGAATTTCAGGTATTTGGCTCCGGAATACGCTGCAAGCGGAAAGCTCACAGAAAAATCTGATGTTTACTCGTTCGGCGTTGTACTTTTGGAGCTAATAACCGGGCGTCGCCCTGTTGGTGCAATTAATGACTATGCAGATGACAGCTTGGTTGACTGGGTAATTAACATAACTGTTAATAATCTAACCTTACCATGATTTTATATTTTCATTATCATATGAAGCCAATGCTACTTATGAATGATGGGACCAGGCACTACCATTGCTTATACGAGCACTTGAGCATAACAACTTTGAAGGTTTAGCTGATACAAAGCTAAATAATGAGTATGATAGAGAAGAGATGGCTCGTATGGTTGCTTGTGCTGCAGCTTGTGTTCGTCATACAGCTCGTCGTAGACCTCGCATGGACCAGGTGACTTAAATCATTCTGTTTTTCTAGGACTGCTCATCTGGTTTCTCGAGTTTGGTATCATTTCATTTTCGGTGCTAAGCAATTTATACTGAACTAGAACCAAAAGATTTAAACCAGTTTCAAACATTAGTCATTTAAAATATCAATAATGTTAATCGAGCAGGTTGTGCGTGTGCTAGAAGGAAACATATCGCCATCTGATCTGAACGGAGGGATCACACCAGGTAACAGCAATGTGTACAACTCACATGGAGGAAACACAGTTTCTCACATTAGCCAAATACAATGACTACACAATTTTTTTTTAAGAAAGTGGCACTTGCAACATAAGAGTAAAGTGCTAGCAGTTAATTAGTACAATTATCCAACCACTGACTATGGATTGTAACCATTGGGTCAAGCACTGAGGTTCAGGCCACACGGGAGGTTCTGGTTGACACTGTCTCTGAACGAGAGAATGCAGAGAAACTAACAGTTTTTGGATTTCTTCTTTTCAACTGTAAAAACTAGATTTATAAGTTTATAACCATGTGAATGCTAATATAATCATTTTAGTTCAGAAATGATAATTCAATGTACTTTATACAAATTTTTTTTTTTTTTTTTTTTTTTGTCAACCTTCAAATTAGTACAAATTTGGTTTAACTAAAAAGTACTCCCAGTTTTTTTTTTTTTTTTGGGGTAAAATTTTTAATCACAGATTTTCATACATGATTTCGATATGGCCATGGTGCGGTTTGTTAATTGCTCATTCCTCATTTTGAAAACTCTTTAAATAATATATTATCATTTACTTGTTTATATTTGTTAGGGAAAATCTCATGAATACCACCAAAATAAATAAAAGTTCCTTCCTTGCCATCTAAACTAAAAAGTTCCATGAATACCATCATATAATAACAAAAAGACAAAATAATTATTTATTTAATTGAATAATTATAAAAATATTAAAATAATAAAAATAATTTATTTTCGGAAAAAAAAATTTTAGAAATTTTTTTTTTTCGAAAATTTTTTTTTTTGAAAATTTTTTTTTCTCGAATTTTTTTTTTTTTTTTTACAAAAATCTTAGGAAGCCAATCCTAAACATTCATAACACTTAGGAAGCCCTTCCTAATCATTCAAAGTACTTAGGAAACCCTTTATAAAATATTCAAAGCACTTAGGAAGCCCTTAAACATTCAAAACACTTAGGAAACCCTTCCCAAAACATTCAAATCACTTGGGAAACCATTCCTAATCATTTAAAACACTTAGGAAACACTTCCTAAAATATTCAAAGCACGTAGGAAGCTCTTCCTAAACATTCAAAGTACTTAGAAAGCCCTTCTTAAACATTGAAAACACTAAGCAAGCCCTTCCTAACCATTAAAAGTATTCAGAAAGCCCTTCCTAACCATTAAAAATATTCAGGAAGCCCTTCATAATCATTAAAAGTATTCCTAAGTGTTTTCTAAATATTTAGGAAGGACTTCATAAATATTAGTAAGTATAAAAATATTTTGAAAAAAAAAAAATCGAAAAAAAGTTTTTCGAAAAAAAAAAAGTTTTCGAAAAAAAAAAAATTTCGAAAAAAAAAATTTGAAAATTTTTTTTTTTTTAAAAATTGAAATTTTGAAAAAAAAATTTATTTATTATTTATTATTATTATTATTTTTTTTTTTATTTTATAAGAGTTTAACCATGTCAATGGTATTTAAGGAACTTTTGAAAACTCATGGTATTTCTCTTTTTTTTAAGAGAGTTTGTGAGACACTCCCTTTGCAAATGTTCTTATTTATTTTATTTTGAAATTTTTTTTAGAAATTATAGAAATATTTCTTATAGAAACTGGTAGAAGACTCCTTGATCTAGTGGGTGACTAATGATTTACCAATGCTTCTAATGTCTTACACCATGCCTCTCTCCATCTAAATCAGGACCTCGTATGTGATGACTAATTTAATTGATGGAAATGGCTTGATAATTAGGTTGAGTTACTGTTTTTCCTTGACTTTGGAGTATAAGCATGTAGTCCTATATTGAAAGAAATGTTTGAGTTTGTAAGTACATATACACGCATGATCACTCTGCACTAAAGAGGTGAAAAACTGATGAACTTTTGTCGAAGAGATTCCTTGATCATGTTATCGGATGAGGAAATGATATGCGCTCGGTCCCCATAGTTGGAGGTTTTGGTTGTCATTGTAAATAGAAACTCAATAAGAGAGACGTTGTGATTTAGTGTGCCAATTGTGACTTGTCCAACTAATGTAAGTGGAAAAATACTTCCACACTGCTGTTCGGTTTGCAATGAACATAAACCAGAAACAAACTAATCAATTTAAAAATATTGGTTCTTGCTTCAATTCTGCTAAGATATGATATAGTTGTTTTTTCTTAATCTACAATATTAGCATATTGTTGTTATTCATCTTTGTATTTTGTGCGTTACATCGAGGTTTCTAATAATGTTTGTCAAAATTTTAATGGAGGTTTGATGCTTACATCAAACTATGGTCAAATGGTTTGCAAGAAGATAAATGTATCATATATTGTAAACTAGGAAAAGTTCACGCGTTGCGTGGATGAGATTATAAAATTAAAAATTGACATTTTTAATATAGGTTTGTAACAAGATATTACTGATTGGTAAGGACGGTACGGACTATGGCTAGGGGTGGGCGTATGGGTATTCGGGTCGGGTTTCGGTTCCATTCGGGTTTCGGGTTTTTGGTTCTAGAGATTTAAGATCCAATCTGGTATTCCAAATTTTCAGTTCGGATTCGGGTCGGTTCTCTCCGGGTTCGGTTTGGTTCCGATAATCCGAAAGATCATAATTTTTATAATTTTTTGTTAAATTTAAATAAAATTTAATTATTTTTTTAAATATACATATTAACTTTTTGATATTTTGGTTATTTTGGATATTACATTTATTTTGGTAGAAAATAAATTTATATTATCGGATTTATAATTGTAATTATAGATAAGTGGGTATAAAATCTTTATATATAGTTAATATTTTTAATTTATAATTGTATATCGGATGTTTTGGGCACCCATTCGGTTCTCGGTACGGTTTGGATTATGTTCTGGTTCTTCGGGCATATGACTTTAGGACCTATTCGGGTATTTAGTTGGTTTCGGTTTGGGTTCAGTTCGGTTCTTCGGTTCTGGGTATTTTTCTCAGCCCTAACTTTGGATGTAGACTACTTTTTAGTTGGTTGCGGTTGTAGATAATTTTGGCTGCAAAATAATAAAAGCGCTTTTGTAGCTTTTTAAAAAACTGTCGTATCAAAGAACAAGTAAATTAGAAAGTGGTTGTGAATGTTTATAAATGCCTCTACAGTGTCTAAAGCCAGTGTACAATCACAATTTTTTTATTATTTCGTGGATAACATTTTTAAGAAAGGTAAATGGGAAAAATATTTTGATAATTTTTAAAATATATGTAAAATATCAATACTAAATTATTTTCTTATTATTTTTAGCTTTTATTGAATAATTTTTAGGAATGATTTATAAAAAAATCATAGTAATATTTGATTAAATCTCTTATGAGCTGTAGAAATTATGTATAATTTGTATTGTAATATAAGTTTTAAGGAATTGATCATATATTCTTAAGTTAATGAGTAAAAACAATAATGAAGTAAATAGAGGGACTAACAAACAAATAGTTTAAAATTGATGTGCCACATGTCAGCTTCTCGTAGCTAGTTGAGGATGGTAACCCTTCTATATTATAAAGATATGTCATTATGTAATTATAAGATTGAAAAAAAAAGAAAAAAAAAAACATTGAAGCTCCGGAATTATTCATCCTACAACGTATTCCGCAGATTACCTATGAAAACCAAATAAATATTTCTAAGATCCAATATAGGTACAACTACCAGAACTAGGGTTTGTATCAGTGAGTACGCCGGAAGTTCCGAAAAAGGCGCATGCTGCTGCGGTGCGGCCATTGCTCTGGTAATAAGAGTTCATCACATACGACGCATGGCTGCGCACAGTATCGGGTTTAAAACATGGACCATCTGGTAGGATTGGTCTGCAATCAATCCCTAAACTGCACACTTGAGTGAGATTATCTTGTAGCTCCTTGTCCTTTGCTGTCGGAGATGCAACACACCACGAGGCATTTGCCATAGGAAGTTGATGGATCATGAGAGAAGATAGGAGGATGACAAAGAGGGACAACAACTGAGACATTTTTGTCATTTCTTTTAAAATGAAAAGCTTTCAAATGATACTATATATTTTTTGATATCTATGTGACTAAGAGAATTCTATGCATGTGTTTATATAGTCACTGTATTAAATGATTTTATTTATTATATTCCAAAAAGAATATTAACTTTTTATACGTTTTTGCAAAATAATTTGATAACATTGAATGAATTTTTTTTAAAATCTTATGTTTTATAGAAGAGTGTAATGACTCGATAGTCAGTTTCTAAAAATGTTTTTACAAAAACTATAACGTAAAATATGACTTTACCTTAAAGACAATCTAGTTCTTCCCATCTTAAAAAGAAATATTTATTCTTGCCGTTAATCGATTATTAGAAAATTAATTGTTTCACACTAATTTCATATGACATTCAATTGGTTTACTGGGCTATGCTCTTGTTATTGTATAGCTTTATTCGTCTTTTTGGGTTCGTGGGCTTACTAATCGAAGTTTCTAAAATTGATATGCAGGCCCAAACCATAGTAATGGCCCACTCGCCTTTAAAAAAAATGTCATCACTTTAACGATCATCGAGAACCTCCGACTGAAAGAGGTTACTTCAGACATAAACTAGTCCACCTCAGCAACCATCCACACGTGGCGTGATCTACGGTCGGATATAATTTTTTTTAAAAAAGTTTCGTCCTTTTCTTGTGCTTAGCACTAAAACTCCGATCTTATTTGCTTCTCCTTTGACTTTATGAGTTTCTCTTTCTCAACAAAGAATGGGGAAGCAAAAAGCAGAGCTCATTTTCATCCCTTTTCCGATCACCGGACACCTTCTCGTAACTATCGAGCTCGCGAAGCTTCTCCTCAGTCACGACCCTAATCGGATCCAAATCATCACAATCCTCCACTGGAGCTTACCCTTTCTTCCTCAATCCGACGACTTTTTTCAATCCTTAGTCGAAACAGAGCCTCGTATCCGTCTCGTTGCCTTACCGAATGTGGAAAACCCTCCACCAATGGAGCTCTTCGTGAGAGCTTCTGAATCTTACATTCTTGAATTCGTCAAGAAAATGGTTCCTCTGGTTAGAGACACTCTCTCCACCATCTTGTCTTCTCGTGATGGTTCGGATTCGGTTCGAGTCGCCGGTTTGGTTCTCGATTTCTTCTGTGTCCCTTTGATCGATGTGGGCAACGAGTTTAATCTCCCTTCTTACATTTTCCTGACTTGTAGCGCCGGATTCTTGGGTATGATGAAGTATCTTCCGGAGAGACACCGTAGAATCAGATCGGAATTTGATCGGAGTTTCGGCGAGGAGGTAAACCCTGTTCCTGGTTTCGTTAGCTCTGTTCCGACACGGGTTTTACCTCCTGGTCTGTTCACGACCGAATCTTACGAGGCTTGGGTCGAAATGGCCGAGAGGTTTCCTGAAGCCAAGGGGATTTTGGTCAATTCGTTTAAGTCTCTCGAGCGTAACGCCTTTGATTACTTCGATGGATGTGTTGAGAATTACCCACCCGTTTACCCAGTTGGTCCGATTCTCTGCTCCAAGGATCGTCCGGATTTGGATCTAACAGAACGAGACCGGATCATGAGATGGCTCGATGAACAGCCTGACTCATCGGTAGTGTTCTTATGTTTCGGGAGCTTGAAGAGTCTTGCTGCTTCTCAGATTAAGGAGATAGCTCAAGCACTAGAGCTCGTTGGCTGCAGATTCCTCTGGTCGATTCGAACCGACCCAAAAGAGTACGCAAGCCCGGTAGAGATCTTACCGGTTGGTTTTATGAACCAAGTCATGGGTCAAGGCCTTGTTTGTGGTTGGGCTCCTCAGGTAGAAGTTCTGGCCCATAAAGCAATCGGAGGATTTGTGTCTCATTGCGGTTGGAACTCGATATTAGAGAGTTTGCGTTTCGGTGTACCAATCGTTACATGGCCAATGTACGCAGAACAGCAACTAAACGCGTTCACGATCGTGAAGGAGCTTGGTCTGGCTTTGGAGATGCGGTTGGATTACGTGTGGGCTAATGGAGATATTGTGAAAGCTGATGAAATCGCAAGAGCCGTTCGATCTTTGATGGATGGTGAGGATGTGCCGAGGAGGAAACTGAAGGAGATTGCGGAAGCGGCAAAAGAAGCTGTGGTGGAGAAAGGATCTTCGTTTGTTATGATTGATAGATTCATCGATGAATTAATTTGAAATGTGAAACTCCCCCTAGTCAGTATTCATGATTATGTTTGTTTCAATTTCATAATTGAAATAGGTGCAAAGATAACTTTGAAGCTCATAATTACTTGGTATTCTACCGATTAAATCAAATAACAAAACCAAGTACATTTTTCTATTATCAAAAGATACAACCACCATAGCTAGGATTCACAGAAGTCAACACGCCGGTATTGCCAAAAATGAAAGTACAAGCCTCTGTGGAGCGACCTTGGCTCTGGTAATAAGCGTTCACCACAAACGATGCATGATTTATAAGAGTATTGGGATTAAAGCATGGTCCACCTGGTCTAATTGGTTTACAATCAATCTGACTACATGCGAAATTGATATTTGCTTGTAGTTGCACATTCGTTGACGTGACACCTGCAATACACCATTGTGTGGCACTCGCTATGGGGAGTTGATGGATCATGATGGAAGATAGGAGGATGGAAAGGAGTGTAAAAATGGTGACAATGTTGTCATTTCTTGAGGTTTTTTTGTGATGGTTTATATATGTGAGTGTAGTAATCAGGTTATTTGTCTTTATATTAAACAATACATTGATCATATTTCTGAAAGTTTACTATTATTCTATTGTATTTTTAAATGAAATCGAGCAATTATAGAAGAAAATTTGATGGCGTTGAAAAATTGTTTGAAATCTTATGTTTATCAATGAGATTGATTGCTGTATAATTTGTAGGATATGACAAAAAAAGAAATCTTTCTAGTTAATAAAATATAGGAGGAGAAATGGAAGTCAACAAAAGATAATAACTGAACTGAAGACAATGGAAATCATAATTGTAAAAATAGTAAAATTTGAATAGGAAATTGTGAATAAAATATGTTATAATTAAAGAAATATATTGAAAATCGATAGTAAAAAATGATGAGAATTTAGATAGATGTGATTTATAATATCTCTCCTTTCTTAATTCAATAGTTCATTCAAATCTTTTGTAGTGTGACGATGGTTAGTGATTTTTCAATTTTATAACATAATCAAATAAAAGCCAACTCTGTTCTTAGTTTCTAGTTTCAAGGAGCTTCTTTGCGGAGAGATTGGTCCTTTGTGACACTTCTAGCGATGTCCCGAGTAATCCGATTTTTCGCATCAATAGCCCCAATAATTTGGGAATTAATCAGATATATTTGGGTCACCCAATCATTTGAATTCTTTCTTGTATGAGGTCCACTAGGCTCTGGATTTAAGCTACTTTTTTTTGTTATTAATAAAATTAAGTGTTCAAAAAAATAAATATAATAGAACTAAATAGAAATATGATATTACGAGACCAAAATAAAAGAATTGTAAACATAAAATATATTAAAAAGATGAAAGAGAAAATGCAAATATAATGGCAAAATTGTTTTTTTTAAAGGAATTAACATTTATTCGGTAGGTAAGAATATAACTTTGAAACTCACAGTTATTCGGAATTCTACCGATCAACTATCAATTACCAAATACATGTTTCTATTATCCAAAAATACAATCATCATAGCTAGGGTCCATAACAGATAACACGCCAGAATTGTTGAAAATGATAGTACACGCCTTTGTGGAGCGACCTTGGCTCTTGTAATAAGCGTTCATCCCAAACGATGCATGGTTTAGGAGAGTATTGGGATTATAGCATGATCCACCCGGTCGAATTGGTTTACAATCGATTTGATCACATGCGTAATTGATATTTGCTTGTAGTTGCACACTCGTTGTCGTCACATTTGCAATACACCATTCTTTGGCACTTGTTACGGGGAGTTGGTGGATCATGATGATGGAAGGTAGGATGATGAAAAGGAGTGTAATATAAAGAGACATTGTTGTCATTTCTTGAGGTTTTTTTAAAGATGGTACAAATGTATAAATGTAGGAATCAGTTTATTTGTCTTTATATCAAACAATAAATTTACCATATTTCTAAATATTTAATATGATTCTCTATTTCTATTGTATTCTTAAATGAAATCCAGAAAATAAAGGGAATTTTTTTTTTTTTTTATAGCAATAAAATCTTATGTTATAAATGAGATTGATGTTGTCAAAAAAAAAAAAAATGAGATTGATTACTACTACTTAATTGATTACATGTGTCTGATTTCTTAGACCCATAGATTGTCTCACTTTTGACCAAGAAAAAAAAAAAATTTGTCTCACAAAGAAACTAAAATCACCAGTGGATAAAGTGGGCTAGTGATTAACTATCAGGAGTAATTTGTGCTCCTAGTTCGAATCGCAGTGGAAGAAATAATATAACCATGTAATAAAGTATTATTAAATGCTGATCCCGGACATGAGGAGGGATCATGGTCCAAACCTGAACTCTTTCTTGTTTACAAAAATTAAATGTAAAACAATAAAAATCATATGAGTTATAATACATATGTAATAGGTTATATATCATTACTTATATATATATATATATATATATATTATATACGATGCTATATTTGGATTTATAGACTAAAAAAAGAGTTTAATTTATTGAAATATATCTGAGGTGGATTTATAAGCTAAGTGCAACGAAAGAGCCTTGGAGTCACAAAAACTCAATGGCTGTTGTGTGTGCCCAACTTCTATCCCTGCCACGTCAGCCTATCTCCAATCCGAATCAACCAACCACCAATAACGAACGATCCCGCCAAACTATTTCTCTAATCGACCAATGTTCAAATCTCCGACAATTGAAGCAAGTCCATGCTCAAATGATCCGTACTGGTCTCGTCAACGACTCTTACTCCGCGAGCAAGCTATTCGCCGTCGCTTCTTTATCTTCATTCGCTAGTCTCGAGTATGCCCGCAAGGTGTTCGATGAAATTCCTCAACCAAATTCTTTCTCTTGGAATACTCTTATTCGTACTTATGCTTCTGGACGGGACCCTTTAAAGAGTATCTGGGTTTTCTTGGATATGCTTTCGGAGAGTCGGTGTTACCCGAATAAGTACACTTTCCCTTTCCTCGTCAAGGCGGCTGCTGAAGTTTCCTCTTTGTCTTTGGGTCAGTCGCTTCACGGGATGGCAATTAAGTCAGCGGTTGGATGTGATGTTTTCGTTGCGAATTCTTTGATACATTGTTATTTTTCTTGCGGGGATTTAGATTCGGCTTGTAAAGTGTTTACTACGATAAAAGAGAAGGATACGGTTTCGTGGAATTCGATGATTACTGGGTTTGTGCAGAAGGGGTCTCCAGATAAGGCTTTGGAGTTGTTTAAGAAGATGGAGTCGGAGGACGTTAAGGCGAGTCATGTGACAATGGTTGGGGTCTTGTCTGCTTGTGCAAAGTTACGGAATCTAGAGTTAGGGAGGCAGGCTTGTTCTTATATCGAAGAAAACAGGGTGAAAATGAACTTGACATTGGCTAATGCGATGCTTGATATGTACACAAAGTGTGGAAGCATAGAGGACGCAAAAAGGCTGTTTGATTCAATGGAGGAGAAAGATTCTGTCACATGGACAACAATGCTTGACGGGTATGCTATTTTAGAAGACTACGAAGCAGCTAGAGATGTTCTTAACTCTATGCCTAAGAAGGATATTGTCGCTTGGAATGCTCTTATATCTGCTTATGAGCAGAATGGTAAACCTAACGAGGCACTCTTAGTGTTCCAGGAGCTGCAGCTTCAAAAGAACATAAAGCTGAGCCAGATTACACTAGTAAGTACTTTATCGGCATGTGCCCAGGTAGGGGCTCTTGAATTAGGTCGCTGGATCCATCGGTACATTAAAAAACATGGCATTAGGTTGAATTTTTATGTCACAAGTGCATTGATTCATATGTATTCGAAATGTGGAGATCTGGAAAAGGCACGTGAAGTATTTAATTCAGTGGAAAAAAGAGATGTGTTTGTGTGGAGTGCAATGATTGGTGGTTTGGCGATGCACGGATGTGGAAGTGAAGCCTTTGATATGTTCTTTAAAATGCAAGAGGCTAATGTAAAGCCTAATGGTGTGACGTTTACCAATGTCTTTTGTGCTTGTAGCCATAGTGGTTTGGTGGATGAGGCTGAGACCTTATTCAACCAAATGGAATCTCAGTATGGTATTGTCCCTGAAGACAAGCATTATGCTTGCATAGTTGATGTTCTTGGCCGCTCCGGTTATCTGGACAAAGCTGTGAAGTTTATAGAGGCGATGCCGATTCCTCCAAGCGCTTCTGTCTGGGGAGCGCTCCTAGGAGCTTGTAAAATCCATGCCAATCTGAGCCTTGCTGAAGTGGCTTGTACCCGTTTGCTTGAACTGGAACCTAGGAATGATGGCGCACACGTGGTCCTGTCAAACATATACGCTAAATCCGGGAAATGGGATAGCGTTTCCGAGCTGAGGAAGCACATGAGAGTCACTGGACTGAAGAAAGAACCAGGATGCAGCTCGATTGAAATTGATGGCATGATTCACGAGTTTCTCTCTGGAGACAACGCTCATCCAATGTCTGAGAAGGTGTATGGGAAGTTAAACGAGGTTATGGAGAGATTAAAATCCAATGGTTATGAGCCAGAGATGTCTCAGGTTCTGCAGATCATCGACGAAGAAGAAATGAAGGAGCAGTCTCTGAATTTACACAGCGAAAAACTAGCAATTTGTTATGGACTGATATCAACAGAGGCTCCAAAGGTGATCCGGGTTATTAAGAATCTAAGGGTGTGTGGAGATTGTCATTCAGTTGCTAAGCTAATATCTAAGCTCTATGATAGAGAGATAATAGTGAGAGACCGGTATCGGTTTCACCATTTCAGAAACGGGCAATGCTCTTGTAACGATTTCTGGTGAAACTTTTTGATTTTCAAGAAGAAATTCACTTCCAAATTTTTGTAATCGTTTCTCCTTATGTATTATTACAATCATATATCAAGAGCATCATTGTAATGATATGGACTTCCTCTGTACCTTTAACTGCATGGTGTGAGCTAATGTACAAGAACTATGTGAAGGATCTAAAGGTAAAAATTGCCACTTTTCTAAGCAATCTAAATGTTTGATAGTTGTTTTATTTTAAATCCCAGGGTATTACAGGAGTTTAAGAACCAGGATCAGCCAATGTTCCTTCGCCATGTGTTGTTACCTCCAGACTCTACACTTGGACCATCCTTGGATTCTCTTGGTATGTTCTTCCATTTTGGTTTCTGTAGATTATTTGTATTTTTTTGGTTGTTGGTATGTTCAGTATTGGTTTATTATCTGTCTAAATTAATTATGAATTTCTTTTCAACGCAAATAATGAAATAACTTTGTACGGAGGCAACACATTAATATAAAAGGTTTATTTTAGCCAATAAATATAACAATATATTTGTTGACATAAAAAAAATAATAATAGATTTGATCTTGATATAAACACTTTTATTAAATATACTTTGAATTAATTTTAATTTCCAATTTGAATATGAAGTAGAGGAAAAAAACAAATAGAAAGGGAAATAAGGAAAAAGGCGCGTTATTTTGTTTCTTTGAATTGAAACATCTCTTGTTGGGGCCCACATGGTGGCTCAGTGTTGCAGCTCCAAAAAGGCGAATCATTATTTCTTCATCCGTTTGGGAACTTCCCCTTTCAGGTTCCTCTCTCACTCGTCAGGTATTTTTCCATTTCATCATACCAAAGAGGGATCAAATCGAATCGCTGTTTTCTTCTTCGTCTTCCTGATCTCTGTAAGTTTTCAGCATTTCATAGTTCATCTCCGATCTTATCAATTGAGTGCGAGTAATTGTTGCTTTTTTACATTTCGATTTGAATTCCTCTTTTGTTCGTTTTCGATTGTTCGGAGAATTTGTGTGTTGCTTTCTGTTCGTATGCTTCGGAATGTATGATACTGTTCGGATCTTTTTGAATTGCTGTTGGGAAAGTGAATTTATCCAGATATTGTTTGGATCTCTAAGGACTGTTGTAAATTGCAGATTCTATTAAGCGTTGCTGTGTTGGATTTTTAGGACGATGAAAAGATAATGTCAAAGCTAAGCATAGATATTGATTCAGCATTTCAGGACGTTGGAGTTAAAGGGTATGCCTCTTTTACTCGTTTATCAGATTGATGATACGGTTTTACACTTTTTGAGCTCTTATGCTTGAATTATTGTGTTTAGTGGCTTGGAGATTTGGTGCATCTATAATACTCAGCTTATACCTATCCCCAAGTCTTCTTTCGGGAAATTTTTCTCTGGAAATGCATACCTTGTTCTCAGAGTACGCTATTTCTCGGACTTTAGTTTCTAGTTGGGACAAAATATACAACTTTGATTAAGTGTGATATTTGGTTCTCGTGATTTTTTTAATTTTCCCCCTATGATGTGTAGACTGTTCTGCGGAAGCTCGAATCTCCCCAGTATGACATTCACTATTGGCTGGGAAATAATGCAGATGAGGTTTTTGCTTTGTTCTGAAACAGCCATCTTCACATTTTCTTGAGAACTGGACTGATATCTGGTGTTTTGAAGGTAGCATATTAAAATTATTATATACCTTTATGTGTAGGTGGACTTAACTTTGGCATCTGACAAAGCACTAGAGTTAGATGCAGCACTTGGATGTTGCTCGGTGCAGTACCGCGAAGTTCAAGGTCAAGAGACTGAGAAGTTTCTCTCATACTTCAAACCTTGTATTATACCTGTTGAAGGGAAGTATTCACCACAAACTGGAGTGGCTGGTGAGACATACCATGTTACCTTGCTATCGTGTAAAGGAGACCATGCTGTTCGTGTTAAAGAGGTAAGGTGTGTTTGGGACAAAAGAGCATTGTCTGGTGTCAAATTGTTTCGGTGGAGTTTTTGTCTTTGTTTTCTTATGTTGGATGAGGCTTGACATGTTTATGCCTGGATAGAATTGAAGTCTGAAAAATATATGATTCTTTATAAGTTTTTTCATTGTGCTTCAATATATTCGCTCATGGTTATGTTATTGTATATTTTGCACTCCTGAGTTTGATCTTTTTCCCTTTATTGTAATCTACATAAGGTGCCGTTTCTAAGGTCATCACTGAACCATGATGATGTGTTTATTCTCGATACTGCGTCAAAAGTTTTTCTCTTCGCCGGTTGCAACTCAAGCACTCAGGAAAAAGCTAAAGCCCTGGAGGTTGTGGAATATATTAGGGATAACAAGCATGCTGGAAGATGTCAGGTGGCGACTATTGGTTAGATTTTCCTCTTTTTTAGCTCCTTTTTTAGACCTTTTTTTAGATTTAAGACTGACAGAAAGCAACAGCTAATCATTTCTGCTTCTTGTAGAGGATGGAAGATTCTCGGGTGATTCAGATGCTGGTGAATTCTGGTCTTTCTTTGGTGGCTATGCCCCCATTCCCAAGATCTCATCATCTACTGCCCAAGAACAGACACTAACTACATCTGCAGAAATGTTCTGGTGAGATATGGTTATACAAACTCATAACGTACCTGTTCCCTTTCAATATATATTCCTAATAACCGAAACTCTTGTGCTTTGAAGTGCTGATGATAGACCATAAATAATTATGTAAAGATCTTTCATCAACAGGATAGATACTCAAGGAAATCTACATCCGATTGGGACAAGTTCTTTGAACAAAGATATGCTTGAAAATAACAAATGTTACATGCTGGACTGTTCCAGTGAAGTATTTGTGTGGATGGGAAGAAACACAACACTCACAGAAAGGAAGACATCCATTTCAGCCTCAGAAGTAAGTATTTGTTGGCTATATAAAGATGATAGATATGAGAGTATGTTTTACTTTCTGCACCAATTTGTTTTCAGGAGGAACATCATAATAATAGAGGAGACCACATGTATAAGATTGTAAATTTGTTATTGTTTCACAATCGTGCCTAAAGTTGGACTTTTAATCTGTCGCTTGGCATGTGTTTCTCTTAGTTTATGCCAGAGCATCTAAGGAAATTCCTAATATGTGATTTGGCATGTTGGTATACCCTAGGAACTTTTACGGAAAGAGGGGCGTTTCACAAGTCTAGTACTTTTAACAGAAGGTTTAGAAAATGCTAGATTCAGATCATTTTTTGATAAGTGGCCTCAAACCGCGGAGTCCAGCCTTTACAATGAAGGCCGAGAAAAAATGGCAGGTTTGTTTCATATTGCTCGGGTTTTGTAAAGAGAACGAAAAACGAGAGAAATGTAACAGAACATTACAAATACAGATAGTAATTAAATTTCCATACATTTTATACAGCAATTTTCAAACGCAAGGGATATGATGTTGAGGAGCTTCCTGATGAAGAAGATGAGCCTCTCTATACAAATTGTCAAGACGCTGTGAAGGTACTTCATATCTAGCACAAGTGACCAAACTGTCTAATCTCTGAGCATAAGGCCTGATCGATGGAATTCTTAATTAATTTCAGGTTTGGCTTGTAGATGGTGACGAGCTTTCACTTCTCTCCACTCCTGACCAGACAAAGCTTTTCAGTGGCGATTGCTATATTGTGAAGTATAAATACACTTACAATGAAAGAATCGAACATCTATTGTATGTATGGATAGGCTGTGAAAGCATGGAGGTATGCAGCTGTTGTTTCTTTTCAGTGGCTTTACTGTCAGTCATTTGTGAGTTGTTCACCGAGTTTCATTTTGTTTTTTCCCTTCATTGCAGCAAGATAGAGCCGATGCCGTATCCAATGCTAGTGCCATAGTTGGTTCGACCAAGGGTGAATCTGTCATGGTTAGTTCCTAGCCAGGTCACAAAAAGATAATTCACAGGGTTTTTCTGTTTTATTTTCTTTTTGGCTCAATACCGTAAACCAACTAATGTTTCATTTCATCCAGTGTCATATATATCAGGGGAAAGAACCTGCTCGCTTTTTCTCAATGTTCCAGTCGCTGGTTGTTTATAAGGTCAGTATGCAGTACATATTGAACATTTTGTACTTTACATTGATATGTGAGTGTACTACTTTTGGGGCTCGACCCAAATTTTTATATGAAGTTACAGATCACTACTTTTTCCAGGGAGGTTTGAGTAAACGGTACAAGATGTTTCAATCAGACAAGGAAAACAGAGTTAAAATATCTAATGAGAGCGAGGCTTCTCTTTTCCGTGTTCAAGAGACAAGCCCCGGGAGCATGCAAGCAATTCAAGTTAATCTAGTGGGTTCTTTCATACCTTCTGCTTATCCCCATTTGTCATTAACTACATATATGGTAATACGTCCTTGACTTATGATTTACTAAGCAAACAAAGATCGTTGTCTGGTTGTCTGCAGGAAGCAACTTCTTTGAACTCATCCTACTGTTACTTTCTAAAAGATGGAGCTTCTGTCTTCACATGGATTGGTAACCTTTCACCAGTCTCTGATCATGATGTTCTTGACAGAATGCTGTATTTCCTTGATGTAAGTAACTTCAGTAATCAGCTGACGTTTAGTAAGATCATAACATACATTGGTTCTGGTTTATTAGAGTTATGTTCAGGACAGTAGTAAGTAGTAACATATCCATCTCTCTGCTTCCATCTGCAGACATCTTGGCAACCCATACCCATGAGGGAAGGAAATGAACCAGACACATTTTGGGATTTACTTGGTGGGAAGGCAGAGTACCCAAAAGAAAAGGAAATGGGAAAACAAATAGAAGAGCCACATTTATTTACTTGCTCCTGCAGTTCAGGTAATGGTGAACATCTTTCCATTTGCTTTTTATCATCTTACGTTATGGTTTAGTTCTGCCATGATTCAGTTAAAAAACACTTGCTTTATGCCTAACAAATGAGTGATTCATGGCTGGTTTGGCTCCTCTGTTCAGATGTACTCAAGGTACAATTTATGTTTGTCTTAATGTTATCTTTGAAGTGATTACAGATGTGATTACAAATCATCTCGGAATACTCTATCTACGACTCATTCTCTGCATGATTTTCAGGTGAAAGAAATATACAATTTTGTGCAAGACGATCTTACCACTGAGGATGTCTTACTGTTGGACTGCCAAAGGGAAATATATCTTTGGATTGGATTAAACTCAGATGTTAAGTCGAAGCAACAAGCTCTTACTCTTGGTCTGGTAAATTTCCTCTTTATTCAGCCTTCCTAGTGCTATGTTTGCTGTTTCAGTGTTTCTTAATCCGTTCTACTCGTGAGATTGCAGAAATTCCTAGAGATGGATATTCTGGAAGAAGGCTTAACCCTGGACACTCCTATATATGTTGTCACAGAAGGCTACGAGCCACCATATTTCACTCGTTTTTTTGAGTGGGTTCCTAAAAAGGCAAACGTAAGGCATTTTTTTCCATCTTGAGGTTAGGAAATTCCAAATGTATTTGCTAGCAGGCTACTAGATGACAAATTTTGGGTTTTTGTTGACATTCACTAATATTGTGCATGAAACGTTGCAGATGCATGGTAACTCATATGAAAGGAAGCTTGCTAGTCTGAAGGAAAAGAAGACAGACACTGGGGTAAGTCAAGAGTCCCATGTTACGTTTTCAGACGCGTTTTCAATTATCACAAGCCAATGAACACTTCCTTCTCTCTAAGATTAGCTCTGAAAGATGATAATTTAACCAACGGATTTTCATCAGATACAAAAACCACACGAAAAGCCTGTACTCTGAAAATGGAAAATTTGGGCATGAGAGAATGGACTATTTTGTTAATAATTATGATCCAAAACAAGACACATACAAGAGTATTCAATGTCTTCTTTCAGTAAGCAGAACATTTGTTCTTTCAGGAATCTAGTGGAAGCCCATGGAGACCACACTTGAAGGAGAATGCATTACTTAATTTAAGAAGTCGATCTGTGAGCTCAAATGGATCTGCAGAAGACAAAAGAAGCAGCAGCAACTCAAGTCCAGTTGTCAAAAAGCTTTTCTCAGGATCTCTTTCCTTGGATGCTACTGATGGTAAGGTTTCATATCCCAACCAGTTTTATTGAAGTTCTTTGTTATAAGTTCAACTTACAAGCATAAACAAATTATAACAATTTAGATAGAACACACAATTAACTCCTTGATGAATGCATCAATTTCCTTAACTATTGGAATGCTCAAATTTTCATAATTGTAATTAAGCTCTATGATGCTCCAAATCTCATATCAAAACACTTCGATGCAGGATTGACAAGACAAGAGTCGAGCTCCAATTTGGATATTTGTACACAAAATCCAAATGGTGGAGACAGTCATGATCTTAATTTAGAATCACTTGCATATACATATGAACAACTTAGAGTTGATTCTCAGGAGCCAGCGACAGATATAGATGCAACAAAAAGAGAGGTATTCCTGCCATTCCATTTAGAAATTTAGCGGTATTGTTTTACAACACATTGACTTCAATGCAATTTTTTCGCTCAGGCGTACTTAACAGAGAAAGAGTTCGAAGAAAGATTCAAAATGACGAAAACTGAGTTCTATTCACTCCCAAAATGGAAACAGAACAAACTCAAAGTGTCTCTCCATCTTTTCTGAGGACCTCACATAGAGTTAAGATCTTTGGAGAAATATTTTGTTTTAGGACTTCACAAATGTAACTGTATGTTTCTGTTTATTGCAATGACCCCCTGAAATATGTAGATGCTTGTGTGTAGATCACAACACCAAACAAAGAGACACCTAAATATTATTGAGAAAATTGCAATCAATTATCATTTGGGTACGTATCAGGTTTGTTAAAATTCGAGTATGACATCGACTTTGAGGTCATATGGTTATGTAGATATAGACATCGACTGGCAATCGAACAAAATTGTGATTCAATCAAATGACTACAATGGCCTAAGAAACGGAGTAAAAATGTTATGAAAGTTACATACTTGATTGATCCAACAACAAATGATAAAGGTACGAGACTCCAAACATGAAAATTGTTATTTGGCCTTACAATTTGTCCACAAACAAAGGCTTCTAATAGAAATGGAAACAAACAAACAGACAGACAAACAAACAGTTCGAGAAACTAAACAAACCATCCTGTTTCTGATACTTCAATGGACCAACTCTTGTTCCTCACATAAACATAAGGCTATCAACATGGTCCAAGTCGGTTTGAACATAACCATATGGACATCCAGACACTCCTTCAACCGTAAAACTCCTGAGCTTCTTTGTGGTTGTATTGTAATACAACACAACGAGTGGTTTTTCCACCAATATGTTTGGTGCGAAAACAAGCTCTCCGGTTCCAATGGTACCTTTGAAAGAAACTATCGTATCGCCAACAGTTTCTCTCCAACCAGGAATCACAAAGCGGATTCTAATCCAAACTTTTGCCGTTTCATCCATGACCCAAATCAGAAAGACTCCATTGTCACGCATGTCCTTCATCGGGTCATTCGCAACGCCAACTCTCCCCTTATAGTCCACTAGTTTCCAACGAACATTAATTTTGACAACCTCTGGTAACGGAATACAACTAAACTCTTCAGTCCTGACGTTGAATCTAATTATCACATGTTTACCACCACGCAGAGCTCCATAGTACAAAACTCCATCTTTGCAATGTCCTTTAGTAACTGGAGAATGAGGAAACTCACATGTGATCGGTCTCCAATACGCTTCACCTTCCCTGACAGTCAAAACTTGATGCTCTTTAGCTCCTTCTGATGGTTCATTATCCTCATCCTCATCATCCTCATCCTCCTCGTCCTCCTCATCAACCTCTGCTTCTGCCATACATAACACCTTGTAAACATCCGTAGCTTCATCATACCCGAAATACGCTGTTATTGAAGCTCCTTGAGTGGCTTGAATCTCCGGTAAAGACACGAACCTTTTCGTGCCAGGGTTGCATATCACAGCCTCAGTGTCTCCATGAAGACAAACCAAACCTCGGATGGATTGAGAAATCTCATAGTTTGATTCAATAGGGAACAAGGCATGTTGTTGCCAACCAGAAGACAACAATGGTTTCTCCTCTTGATACACAGAGTTAAACAAGACAGGATGAGAGCTGAACACCATCGGGAAGACCACAATCATGAGCCTAGGCCTTGTAATGGACCGGAGAAAGTAGAGCTCCTTGAATTGCTGCCCCCGGATTATCGCTTCCCATTTCTTGGACACGCACATGCATTTGAGCAAAGACTTGAGAGGCATCCTCAACAAAATCTCGAATTGCATTTCTTCAGGAATTGTTCTGATCCTTCTCTCCATTTTTCTCCTTCTCTGGTAACATAATACAAAAAAAGACACGAATGTGAAATTTATAGAAATCCAAGAAAATCATAGCATTTACATAAGTTCGTTACGAAGGCTGTGAGTAAAGTCACTTCAACATAAACTAGCCGTTAATTTAAATTTTATATTTACATCTAAAAAAAAAAAAAAAAAAATTCAGTTGCACACCCAAATTCTCTATAAATTAATCTTGTACATATAAATTTTATACATCTAATTTAGTTTAATTTTCGTAAAAATCGATTTTGAAATTTTTAAAAATACGAAGACCCTTTATTATTAAAAAAAAAAAAATTTCATACCAAAATACCGTCAGAATTGAGATAGCACCATCTTTGGGGTAATAAATAGGTTTACGTGTTAAAATTGTATAAGATTAATAAGAATTTCACACCACTACAGAATTTGGTGTGAGATTTAGTTTGGAAGTTGAAAATGCTCGTAAAAGATGTTCTGAGTTATCACCATATAGTATGATATATAAAGCATTCTCTCTCACAAATCGTTATAATTAAAAGCAAAAATTAAACCAGTTGAATCTTGAAAATTACAACTGAAATCACCTAATTATAAATACAACTTTAAGAAAATTGTCGAATTTGAAAGGAGAACAAACTAATTAGGTGAAGAAATTACCAAACAGTATGAAACCGGATGATATGATGAGAGGACGGAAAAAGACAATGTTGATGAAAACAAATATTTTTCTTAATTTGTAAGTCGATGAACTAGATATGTTTATGCTAAGCCGTAAACATGTCATCTAATAGCACAATTTAAACCAAGTGAATCTTGAAAATTTACAAACAAAATCACTTGATTATAATAAGTAAAACTTTAAGAAAATTGTCGAATTTGAAGGGAGAACAAGCTAATTAGGTGAAAAGATTACCGGACACGATAAAATTGGACGGGAATGACGAGAGAGACGATCTACATGTGATGACGAGAGAGGCGATGTACATGTAATGGCGATATAGGCGATATAAAACGAGTGATTTAAAAAACTTAAAGAAGATAAAAGGATTAGGTGAGATAGGAAAATTGTTGAATAAAAAGGAAGTAAATCTTCTTTTATAATATGTAATCTAGTCGGTAAAAATAATACTGGAAAATAAAATCTCGGCCGTCTAATAATATAAATAAGTGGAGCAATCGAACATGACCCATATAAAAAAAAAAAACAAATTTCTTAAGCAAATTTTAAATATATATTTATCAATTAGGGCCTATAACTTTGTAAAATAATATGTTTACTCAATATCTATAATTTTTTATAAATCTGATCTATGTACTTTGAACATGGCTGGCAAAATTTATATTTTTAATTGTTTGTATGTTGTATATATGTATGTGTGTGTATGAGTATGTTTGAGATAAATTATACTTTTTCGTGAATCTCTTAGTACTACGGTTTATGAATTTCTGAATGCCATCTATTTTAATACATTGTAGCAAAGTCGAGAAAATAGTTTAGCATGAATCTACAATGATCCAATAAGACCACATCTCTTCAACCACACATCAGTTAGCAACCGAGAATAGATTCTAAAAAGGTGATCGAGTGGTTAATTAAGCATATAACAGGTAACTCAACAAAGAGCAAAAAAACACAGTCGGGATTTTCTTATGAAATCTAGGCCAAATATGAAAGCGTAATCTAAAGACTAAACCTTAAATCATGAAATCTAAACATTAATTTAAAAACATAAACTTAAAACCCTAACCTGAAAGTATAAATCCAAATTCTAAATTCTAAATTCAAACTATATAGATTAATACATTCTCATTTAACTTAATTTCAAATCCGAAACCTTAAACCTAAAATGTGTATCTGCATACCGTATAGTCTTCTTAGACCATTGCATTTTCACTAAACGTAATTATCAAATAGTTCAATATATAGTTCAGGTTGTATAGTTTGTACATTGCGTTGAGTAGGGCAGTTTTGTAAGAATGTTTTGGGTTTGCTTTGAATAAATTTAACATTTTATTCAAAAAAATTCAAAAAAAAAAAAATAGTTCAATATATGTGTTATTATATTTTCAACTTTTTCATCTACTTACTAAAACATGAATTAAAGACTACAAAGCTGACAGACGAGAACATCCTTGGAACCAAAACCGGTGAAACATATTTTTCGGAGACAACATCACTAAACACATGGAGACAAACTAAAACACTTACCAATCAAACCTAAGACAAAGTAACAAAATAAAATCAAAACTAAACTAAACATAATTATCAAGTAGTTCAATATATGTGTTCTAATATTTTCAATTTTTTCATCCAAAAATTTTTATTAAAACATGAAAGGCTATGAAGTTGCCGGATGAAAATATCTCCAAAATCAAAGCCGGGGGAAATGTATTTTTTGAGGACAATAGTCCTAAACACATGGAAACAAA
The DNA here is from genome assembly GCA_900406245.1 of Odontarrhena argentea. Classification (NCBI taxonomy): domain Eukaryota; kingdom Viridiplantae; phylum Streptophyta; class Magnoliopsida; order Brassicales; family Brassicaceae; genus Odontarrhena; species Odontarrhena argentea. Next base: position 35,755 of record OVAF01000108.1, on the reverse strand, counting down.
CTAAAAACACGTATTAATCAAACCTAATACAAATCNATCAAAGCCGGGGGAAATGTATTTTTTGAGGACAATAGTCCTAAACACATGGAAACAATTCGAAGTAACAAAGACAAAAGTAACAAGATAAAATCGAAATTAATATCTTTTCAAACGTACAAAACATCTTAACAATTCGAAGTACTTTGATGCAATCATAACCAATCCCTCCTATGATGAATAAAAATTAGCTCATAAATTAATAGACCTAAGCCATAAAAGGATTATGAATTAATCTTCCGTAAAGGGTAATGGTGATATAGAATAACCGTACAAACGCCTAAATCGAAGTTACAAAAGAGTGTAGACCTTGATTGGATCTTTCGAACAAAGAGAAAGAGTGAGATCAACCTTACCAAGTAGCATCACATAGATGGGAAATTATAATATTTTTAATTTATGACCAACAAAAACATATATGTCTAATGATAAAAAAAAAAAAAACTACGATAAACCCTATGTAAATTAATAATGTTGAATGTTAAGACTTGAAAATTTATTAATCTACAGAATTATTATTTAACCGGTAATAATTATTAATTAAGCGATGAATTAATAATTTATAGAAAATTTATTAGTTTATTATAATTTTGCAGAATTTATTGAAAATAAATATGTTACCTTAAAATTCATATAAATTATTCTAATACTATTATATACTAAAATTCTTTATAGTTTCTTGTTTAAATTTTCATATAATTTCATACTGTGTTAATAATTTCGGTTAACGTAGATATTTTGTTAATTATAAATTAACAAGATTTCAATTTTATAAACATATAAAACACTGAATTCGTATTCTATTAAATGTTTATTTTATCAAATTTAGTTACTTAGTTTTTACGTTGATCCAATTCAGAACCCCAAAAGTTTATTAGTTTATATTAATTAATAATTTATAGAGATTNAAAAAAATTTTTTTAAAAAAAAAAAAAAAAAAAAAAAAAAAAAAAAAAACAGAACAAAAAAAATGTGAAAAATGTAAATGACGCTCTTCTTCTTCTTCTGATCCTTGAAGCTTGTTCATCGAATTTGACCTGCGAAAATGGATCGAAGCGAAAGACCCCGAAGCATTCTTGATTCTGTAGGCGAAGAACTCATCGCAATCCTCACTCCCGTCTCCATTTGTATGTTCTCCGTCGTTCTTCTCGTCTGCATCCTAAACTCCGACCCTTCTTCTTCCTCCTCCGCCTCTTTCTCCTCCATCGCCACCGCCGCTTACTCCGAATCCGATTCCGACTCCTCCTGGGACAAATTCGTAGGTGCTTTCTTAAACTCCCTCGTCTTCGTCGCTGCAATCACCATCGCAACTTTCGTCCTCGTGCTTCTCTTTTACCTCAGATGCGTTAGATTCCTCAAATTCTACATGGGTTTCTCGGCTTTCATCGTTTTAGGGAACTTAGGTGGAGAAATCTTGGTTTTGATGATTGATCGATTCAGATTCCCGATTGATTCGATTACGTTTTTGATCCTTCTCTTCAATTTCTCGGTCGTTGGTGTATTCGCTGTGTTCATGTCGAAATTCTCGATTTTGATCACTCAAGGTTACTTGGTTGTTATTGGTGTGTTGGTTGCTTTCTTCTTCACGCTGTTGCCTGAGTGGACTACTTGGGTGCTTCTTGTTGCTTTGGCGGTTTATGATGTTGCTGCTGTGCTTTTACCTGTTGGTCCATTACGTCTCCTTGTCGAAATGGCTATATCGAGAGACGAGGATATCCCGGCTTTGGTGTACGAAGCAAGGCCTGTGATTCGAAATGAGTCTCGTTCGGTTCAGAGGAGAGTTTGGAGAGAGAGGAGATCTAGTCAGAGTGATGAGTCCAGTGACATTGAGAATGTTAATCGGAACGAAGGAGCGAGTGTGGTTGATTTACTGGAAGAGGAATCTGTGGTTTTTAATGAGAGGCCGGAGATTTCAGTGCCGTTGATTGATCATAGATTTAATCAGTTTGAGAGTTCTGATACTTTTCTTGAAGGGATTGGGCTGGGATCATCGGGTGCTATCAAGTTAGGACTTGGGGATTTCATCTTCTATAGTGTTTTGGTTGGAAGAGCTGCAATGTATGATTTGATGACGGTGTATGCTTGTTACTTGGCGATCATAGCTGGTTTGGGGGTTACACTGATGCTCTTGTCTGTGTATCAGAAGGCTTTACCGGCTCTTCCTGTATCGATCATGCTAGGCGTTGTGTTTTACTTCTTGGCCCGGTTTTTACTTGAAATTTTTGTCGTGCAATGTTCTTCAAACCTTGTGATGTTCTAACAACAATATCAAAAGTGAAAGGGTACTTTTCAATGTAAAATTTTGAGTACGGTTCCATTTGTTTCGTCAAAACAATTGTGGTGGTTTCCATTTGTTTCCTCGACATTAGTTCAAAACAAGTTTTGTTCGACTGTTGCAACTTTGGGGATTAGGGAAAGACCTGCCTATTGACGTAGGGAGAAATAAAAAGATTTGGATCATTGGATCGAAAATCCGGCCTAAGCCTGCCACTGTAATTACAGAGTCTGGGAAGTACCATAAAACGAAACATCTTAGAAGTCTTAAATCATCAACTTATAATGTGGTGGAAATTATCATCAATCTTAACTTATTTTTTCCTTTATTTTGAAAAATCATACTGTAAGAGACTTTGTGGAGAAATATCATCACAGAACATTGTACAAACAATTTCAAAATTACAAATGCCCATTTGAACAACAATGGCCGCGGGGCATTCAACTTGAGCCAACAGTGCGAATGATGCCGTGTAAGTAAGCTCCAGTCATGACGAGTGACAATACCGAGACAACTCCCGCTGGCATCACTTTCCTCGTCCTTAGGTAACGTGATCCCATCATCCCTGTCAGTGCCGCCGACCCCACTGCATGATAATAAAACAACTCCTTCACTTAGGTACAAATATGAAAAAACGATATCATGTTCTAACATTTCACTTATGTACAAGTACATGTATCACAGCTTAGAGGTACATAGGCCGAGGTCCAGAGAGTCAGAGACTCATGTTAGTCCTACATCAAAATCCACTACAATATAATTGAACTAGAGAGTGTAACTTTACGACTTACCATAAGCTAGTTTAAGATTCACCAAGAACGAAAAGATCTGTTTGTTCACAAAGAACGCAATACAGAAAGAAATGTGATGGTTGAATTAGACCCTTACCAATGCCTACGGAAGATGCCATGACAGGATTTCCTGGGAGCTCTGTGTATACATAATAGAACAATGCAGCTGATCCTCCTCCTGCGGCTAGTGATATTTTGCTACCACGTTTCAGGAAACCCATCAACCCACCAGCTGCCACAGAAATTGTCATGAGTCCAAGGATTATATATGTTACATGACAATGAAGGATTGGAAAAGAAGAAAAAAAAGAAACAAATCAAGGAAAATTTTACTACACTCGGTAAAGGATGATATACAGAACAAACTCCACTGATGTCAAACCCCATCACTATATAGATTTAGTATACAGAGCAAACTACACAGACTACACCTTACAAAGCCAAAATTAAATATTAAGTGATAGGAACCAAATTATTTAATGGTTCCATTCTTACAATATCTTAGCTCTAGTTTATGAGTTCATGTAACATGTGACAAAGGTCCTGGCTCTGTGTTTTTCTTCCAGGTTTCCTGTCTCTTAACAAGGTCAACTCTAGTTTCTATAATCAGTTATCACCAACCTCGTTGAGCAAGACATATAAAAATCGACAGCAATTAGTTCTATATCTAGTTCCCAAAAACCTAAAATTATGAAGACCACACACAAACAGTTATGTTCGAAAAGAAATTGGATCAAGTTAGGAAAAAGAATCTGAAACTGAAGACGAAAGCCATCAGTTTAGTACCTCCGAGGATAGTAGCATAAGCAAGAGTGATTTTCTGGGACAAGGATGCGTCCATTTTTGCCAAATCTCGGAACGATGATGATCTCTTTATGCTTTCTAGTTTCTTCTACAATGGCGACTTGAAAATGAGCCGATACAAGTCTAGTCAAAACGAAGCTGCGTGTCAATGGCACTTAGATTTGGAAATGGGCTAGACTCTTTGTTGGGCCTTTGTTTTTTAGTAGACAAAGAGTGTAGCCCATATCTTGTTATCTCACTCCCTCGGCTTCAGATACCCTGAACGCCACGTTATCGGAAAAAAAAAACCAATAGCTCCCATGACGGAACGGATTTAGACCGGACATTTTACCGGTTGACACACATGAGTTAGCAAACCAAATTATGTAATGATTAAATTATGGCTGTCTCGTATGAGTTCACTATTCACAAAAAAAAAGTATATCAAGAAGCTTATTGATCAGAACTAAATTAAATCTTTCATCAAATTGTGGTGGTTTCATAATTAGTCTCTGACTGCAATGTCGTTTTTCATCTCTTTCTCTATATATAGTAGATGTGGTCTTCAAGTAAAAAACAGTAAAGGCCAAAAACATTATACTCAAGTGTAATGTAATTAATTATGACAGGTTTGCACATGCATCCACCAGAGTTGTGAATGAATCCTTTCAACTACTCGTTCAGTAAATCAATTGGCGTTTTTTAACAGGCATTAATTTCAATCGTTATCAAATAAATTACCTAGGTTAATACTTAAGAAAAAAAAAACATGAATCAGTAAGACTTAAGAGATATCTATAAAGTTATGTGAAGAGTTATCGTTTTATAAATAAAACCGAATTATCATTAATGAAAGCATTAGTGTCGTGGACTAAAACTAATGACGTTTAATAAGTTTCAACTTAATAATCGGTTACGTACAAAACCAAATTATATATGTTTCTAAACAAAACAAAATACTTTGAATTGCTTTTAGGGTCTGACACATTGGGTGTATTAATAATAGAGATTATATTTTTGCACGTTAATAAGTCCTTCACGTTGTTGTTCTGATAACTTTCTCCTTTTAGGGCTTTTACGAGATTATTTCGTGCAAGAATGAATTTGTATATTTACTCTTTTGAGATTGGGACAATGATATAATTAGGAGATAATTCCAAAAGATTAATCCTAACTTATCAGTTACAGTAAACATCTGTTGAATTATGTCGAACGAATGCGATAGTCTACAACCACAAGTCTATACATGTGACTATATGTGAGTATCTATTAAATGAGTTATACACTAAATCAGACGTAAGCTAATAACACCACCAATTTTAAGTTCTTTTCCGAAATTTTGTTTAAAATAGTAAACTATCTCTACTCAGTGTCAGTTATACGTAACACTCACTTTTTACTTGACAACCACTTCACATAGTATATATACGATTTAAATCTAAAGGCTATAACTGAAGATCACTAAAGAAATAACAAGAATATAACAACATGAACGAAAAAGAATACAAATAAATAAATAAAAAAATTAAAAATGGAGAGAATGAATGAAATAAGTTTTTTTTTTGTTGTTGTTTTGTTAAAATTAATAGGTAATATATGTTATATAATTTCTGAATAGAAAAAAGAGCGAAGTGAAATAAAGTGATTCATTAGGATTCAATTATTATTTCTGAATGGTAAAAAAGAAAGAATAACATTGAAGGGAAATATCATTCTATTCCTATAAAATGGTCACTATGTAGAGCCTAAGATGAATCTACACAACAAAACTATCCTATTTTTAGAAGATACATTATACCGAGAGTGTTGTCTTTCCAGAAGGTTTTCAGCTCAACAAGTTATTGATGGAAGAATAAAAACCATTAAACATAAACAAAATTCACCATTGAACGAGAATGAATTATTCTTTTTCATTCCATTCCTATAAAGTGTGTGGTCATCATGTGGAGCTTAAGATGAAACTATACAACAAATCTATCCTATTTTTGATAGATACATTCTGCAGAGAATTTTGTCTTCTAGAAGATTTCCAGCTCAACAAATTAATGATGGAAGAATAAAAACCATTAACGGAAACAAATTCACCATTGAATAGGAATGAATTATTCCTCTTCATTCCATTCCTATAATATGGTCATTTTTTGGAGCCTAAAATGAATTTATACAACAAAACTATTCTACTTTTAGAAGATACATTATGCAGAGAATTTGAATTTTGCCTTCCAATTTCCAGCTCACCAATGATGGAAGAAAAAAAACATTAACCGGAAACAAATTCACCACTCTTTTAGCTAAAATCTCTTTTATAGTATTAATTGAAAATTACTTCCCCAATAAAAACTCTCTAGAAGCAATATTCAAACAAATATATTACAAAGATATGTATTCACTACTTGTGTTCAAAGTTTAAACATATCTTTTACTTAATTATCACAAATCAAAAAATAGTGACACCAAGGAAAAAAACATTCTAGAGAGTAATCAGAAAACAAACGCTGACACGTGTCGAAATATAGAGCGAGAACAGGACAAACGTCAGAGTAGTGAGGGTTTTTACGTCTCACATGTTGCCCTTTTTACCCTTGATATTACCAAAACGAAACAACCAAAACAATAAGGGTGAATTGGTCATTTCAATTGCCTTCAAAAATACCCGGGGATCAAGGACGCTTTATATGCTCAGCATAAAACAGAATCAGAGAGCAACAAACACACAAACGCCTCCTCTCTGATTTCTAGGAGCAGAGAGAACAGAAAAACAAAAAAATCTTCTCAGATCGGAAAAATTCATAAGAGATTTTTCAGATCTAATCATCAATGGCGGCTGCTTCGAATGGGAGCGAGTATTTCGAATTCGACATGGAAGCAGGTCGAGATTCGTTCGCTCGAGCTTCGAACGCCGAGACAGTGGAGCAAGACGAAGAGGATCTCCGATGGGCGGCGATCGGGAGATTACCGTCGCAGAGACAAGGAGGGAGTAATATGTCGGTTGTGCGTCGATCGGAAACGCAAACGCAGACTTCTGGTTACGCTGATGGTAACGTTGTGCAAACGATTGATGTGAAGAAATTGGATCGCGCCGATCGTGAGATGGTTGTTCGTCAAGCTCTCGCTACTAGTGATCAAGATAATTTCAAACTTCTTTCGGCTATCAAAGAACGACTTGATAGGTTTCGTGACTCTTCGAATTTCCTCTGTTTCTATATTTGGATATATATGTTGATTTTTTTTAATTATAGAGTTGGGATGGAGGTGCCGAAAATCGAAGTACGGTTCGAGAATTTGAACATTGAAGCTGAGGTTCAAGCTGGTACGAGAGCATTACCAACTTTGGTTAATGTATCTCGTGATTTCATTGAGGTGTGTGCGTCTTCTGTTTTTGACTATTCGACCTAATATTTTTCCTCTTTGTTTTGTAATTTTGCGGTTTCTCTGTCTTTTTTTGTTGTTGCAGCGTTTCTTAAGCAGTTTGAGGATAATGAAGCTTCAAAAAAATAAGCTAACGATTTTGAAAGAAATTAGTGGCATTATCAAACCAGGAAGGTACATATATGAAATGCAAAAATTGGATATAAACCATATGTAACAAGCACTAATTCAAGTTATTTTTGTTTTTCTTATAAGGATGACTTTGCTATTAGGACCACCGGGTTCAGGGAAATCGACGTTACTCTTGGCTCTTGCTGGAAAACTTGATAAGAGTTTAAAGGTTTGTTAATCCGTGAAGTTATTAAACTTTGCTACATATATCACATGTATTTTATGTTTGATACTATATTATAGTTAAACAGTCACATGTGACTTTTGTTATTTATATCTTGTTCTTAGCTTTTCTCTTTTTTGTGTTATACTCAACCTTATCTGTTGGTTTTTTCTACAGAAAACGGGTAACATTACCTATAATGGGGAGAATCTTAATGAGTTCCATGTTAAAAGGACTTCAGCATATATTAGTCAAACAGATAATCACATTGCTGAACTCACTGTTCGTGAAACGCTTGATTTTGCTGCGAGATGTCAGGGTGCAAGCGAAGGATTCGCAAGTTTGTGTTACCAATTTTTACTATATTAACTTCTTCTTGTTGTCACAATGTCCTCGGTTACTGACTAATTTGATATTATATTTGTAGGCTATATGAAAGATCTGACTCGTTTAGAGAAAGAAAGAGGCGTACTTCCTTCTTCGGAGATTGATGCTTTTATGAAGGTCAGAAACATATATCTCCTAAGTCTCTTTAATTTTATATATGATGATTTACCGCTACAATAATGAAAAAATTTCCTATGTTATAGGCTGCTTCTGTTAAGGGTGAAAAGCATAGTATTTCTACAGATTATGTGCTTAAAGTGCTCGGTCTTGATGTATGTTCTGATACAATGGTTGGTAATGATATGATGAGAGGTGTTTCGGGAGGTCAGAGGAAAAGAGTAACAACAGGTCTCTTTCAACTCTCTAGTTATCTAACTCACTTATCGACTAGCTCGGTTATGCTAACTCGTAAACTTGATACAATGCAGGGGAGATGACTGTGGGGCCAAGAAAAACATTGTTTATGGATGAAATATCTACTGGTCTTGATAGCTCCACGACTTTCCAGATTGTGAAATGTGTCAGAAACTTTGTCCATCTAATGGATGCAACTGTTCTTATGGCACTTCTTCAGCCTGCACCAGAAACATTTGATCTGTTTGATGATTTGATTCTTCTGTCAGAAGGCTACATGGTGTATCAAGGTCCTCGACAAGATGTGGTGGACTTTTTTGAGTCTCTAGGATTCAAACTCCCACCGCGTAAAGGTGTTGCAGATTTTCTCCAAGAGGTATACATCCCTACTCTTTTCTCTGGTTTGATCTTAGTATAGCTTTGGGTACACTCAATTATACTTCTCACTGTACAAATGGTTTGTTTATTAAATACAACTTCAGTTTAATGATTTAATTCAAAAATACAATTTAGTAGTCCAAAAATCATATTCTCCAAACTGAGATTTGTTTCTCTTTTAACACTTTGTATGGAATTTAATATATTTTGATGCTGGCATATGCAGGTGACCTCCAAAAAGGATCAAGCTCAGTATTGGGCTGATTCTTCAAAGCCATATCAATACATTCCTGTCTCAGAGATAGCGGCTGCATTCCAAAACTCAAAATATGGGCATGATGCAGATTCCAAGCTGGCCACACCATTTAATAAGTCATCTGCCGATCCTTCAGCTCTTTGCAGAACAAAATTTGCCGTATCAGGATGGGAAAACCTTAAAATCTGCTTTGAACGTGAGATACTATTGATCAAACGGCACAGATTCCTTTACACTTTTAGGACATGCCAGGTATGACTCTATCTATTCTCAGTACCTCCTCTCACTGCATCATTATATATTTTGTTTCTAATCTACTTTCAGCTTTAGTAGAAACCGTTATGTGATCCAATTTGCATCATTATATGATTGTATTATCATCTAGTGGTTTAGCTTCTATGTTTCTGACCTTTTACATTTTTGTGGCTGTAAAGGTTGCGTTTGTAGGATTTGTCACAGCCACAGTTTTCTTAAGAACTAGATTACATCCAACAAACGAAGCATATGGCAATGAGTATCTATCTTGTCTTTTCTACGGCCTAGTGCACATGATGTTTAATGGTTTCTCGGAACTTTCTCTCATGATATCCCGTCTCCCGGTCTTCTACAAGCAAAGGGATAACTCCTTTCATCCTGCTTGGTCCTGGTCTGTTGCTAGCTGGCTGCTACGTGTGCCGTATTCAGTCCTTGAGTCAGTGGTATGGTCTCTCGTGGTATACTATAGTGTGGGATTTGCTCCCTCACCAGGCAGGTTGGTCACTTGACTTATTTCTCTAGACTTGATTCTCTTTGGCTTTTAGTTTTACAGTCTTAACCTGATCTCTTTTTGTTCTCTTAGATTTTTCCGATACATAGTGCTCCTCTTCTCGGTGCATCAAATGGCTCTCGGCTTATTTCGTATGATGGCTTCTTTAGCAAGAGACATGGTCATTGCCAATACATTCGGATCTGCATCACTCTTAACAGTGTTCTTGCTTGGTGGATTTATTATTCCTAAAGGTTAACTATCTACTCCTTTACTACTTCTTGCATAAGAAAATGTTTTTATTCAGGTTGCTATAATAAAACCATACCCTTTTTGACAGATGACATTAAACCTTGGTGGGTTTGGGGTTTTTGGGTTTCGCCATTATCATATGGGCAACGATCGATTTCGGTCAATGAATTCACAGCCACAAGGTGGATGAAGGTGTGTTCAATAATCTGTTTCTTTTTAATAGTAATACTTTGCTAAAATATACAATATGCGTAACCAAATCCTTTTTGTCAAAATCATGTAGCCATCCGCTATTTCCGATACTACAGTCGGATGGAATCTTCTAAAGATGCGCGGTTTTCCCACAAACGACAATTGGTATTGGATTGGAATTGCTGTTCTCATTGGTTATGCAGTTCTCTTCAACAATATAGTCACACTCGCCTTGGCTTATCTTAACCGTGAGATTCTCTAGTACTAACTAATGATGCTTTCTTATAGATCTCTGTAGCAACATTCTGAACCTTTGTTCTTTTGATTTCCTCTTGCAGCTCTAAGAAAAGCTCGAGCAGTCGTTTTAGACGATCCCAATGAAGATTCCAAAATTACTCCAGGATCAGATTCAAAAACAAGTCAAGAAAAGAGTCAGAAAAAGGGAATGATTCTTCCATTCCAACCATTATCAATGACTTTCCACAATGTCAACTACTATGTTGATATGCCACAGGTTAAAAATATACTCCTCTGTTCTCACTTCAGAGTATAAGCCCTTCTTTATGGTTACATAAAATATATTTTTTTATCTCAGGAAATGCGTTCCAAAGGTGTTCCAGAGACAAGACTTCAACTGTTATCAAACGTGAGTGGGGTTTTCTCGCCTGGTGTTCTCACAGCTTTAGTCGGATCAAGCGGTGCGGGGAAAACTACATTGATGGATGTTCTTGCGGGTCGAAAGACAGGTGGATATATCGAGGGGGATATTAGAATCTCGGGTTACCCAAAAGAACAACGAACATTCGCTAGAATCTCTGGATATGTTGAGCAGAACGATATACATTCTCCTCAAGTCACGGTTGAAGAGTCTCTATGGTTTTCCGCCAGCCTTCGTCTTCCTAAAGAGATTACTAAAGAACAGAGAAGGGTCAGTATGAATGAGTTTTAATACCGCATTTGATTGTGATTTGGATAAGTTTCACTGAAACAATCATTTCATATTTTTTTAGGAATTTGTGGAGGAAGTAATGAGACTTGTTGAGCTAGATACTCTGCGATATGCGATAGTAGGCTTACCTGGTACAACTGGACTTTCTACAGAACAGAGGAAACGTCTAACAATTGCGGTTGAGCTAGTGGCGAATCCTTCGATTATTTTTATGGATGAACCAACGTCTGGACTTGATGCAAGAGCAGCTGCAATTGTGATGAGAACTGTAAGGAACACTGTGGACACTGGAAGAACAGTGGTTTGCACCATTCACCAACCCAGCATTGACATTTTCGAGGCCTTTGACGAGGTTTGTCCTAAGTTTGCTTGGATTACAAGAATTTCTTTAAAGATGATCTAAACGTTTGTGCCTTTTTGCTAAACCTTGAAATATACAGCTGCTTCTAGTGAAACGAGGAGGACAAGTAATCTATGGTGGGAAATTGGGTAAACACTCAGCGACTCTAGTGGACTACTTTCAGGTACTTGTCTTGGCCCTCTCTTCTTCTTCTGCTCTAATCTCGACACTTGTATGCTTGCATTCCAAGTAAACTGTGATAAGTCCTTATTAAATATACAGGGGATTAATGGAATACCTGCAATCTCGAGTGGTTACAATCCAGCAACATGGATGCTTGAAGTAACTACGCCTGCTTTGGAGGAGAAATTAGGCATAGACTTTGCAGATATATACAATAAATCTGCACAATTTAGGTAACTATCACAACACATATAGCTACACTTTTCAATCCTTTTTAAATCTAACCATACTTGTATCTATTCAGAGAAGTGGAGGCAAACATCAACCAACTTAGTGTTCCACAACAAGGCACAAAGCCAATAAACTTCCCTACAAGATACTCACAAAACCAACTGTCTCAGTTTCTGCTCTGTCTCTGGAAACAGAACCTTGTCTACTGGAGAAGTCCAGAATACAATCTCGTGAGATTAATCTTCACAACACTCGCTGCCATTATTCTCGGCACAGTTTTCTGGGACATTGGTTCAAAGAGAGATTCCACACAAGATTTACTCACCGTAATGGGAGCTCTTTACTCAGCTTGTTTGTTTCTTGGAGTTAGTAATGCTTCCTCGGTACAACCAATCATTTCCATCGAAAGAACAGTTTTCTACAGAGAGAAAGCCGCGGGAATGTATTCTCCAATCCCGTATGCAGCAGCTCAGGGACTTGTGGAAGTACCTTACATTCTCACCCAAACCATTCTTTATGGTGTCATCACTTACTTCACCATTGGTTTCGAAAAAACATTCAGTAAGTTTTTACCAGATCATAAATCTCAATTTCTCCATCTCCATAACAACTATATAATATAAAACCAAATTTTGAAAAATGCAGGCAAGTTTATACTCTACTTGGTGTTCATGTTCCTCACTTTCACGTACTTCACCTTCTACGGTATGATGGCTGTTGGTCTAACTCCAAACCAACACATGGCTGCTGTTATCTCCTCTGCGTTTTACTCTCTCTGGAATCTCCTCTCCGGTTTCCTTGTCCAAAAACCTGTAAGTAATTAACCATTCTATGAAGTCAAAAAGTAGTATATTATTGAGATTTTCTATTTAACTTTAATCTCTTTAATGTTGTTTGTTTTTGGGATTTGTCCAGTTGATCCCGGTGTGGTGGTTATGGTTCTATTACATATGTCCGGTGGCGTGGACACTTCAAGGAATCATCCTGTCACAGCTGGGTGACGTCGAGAGTATCATCAACGAGCCATTGTACCATGGCACGGTGAAGAACTACATAGAGAATAACTTCGGGTACAAGCCAGACATGATGGGTGTATCAATTGCTGTTCTTGTCGGGTTTTGCGCTGTCTTCTTCTCTGCATTTGCACTTTCAGTCAAATACCTCAACTTCCAGAGAAGATAGAAGAAAAGATGATTGACTTTTAATACATTTGGCTCTTGGTTTCCGTTTAGTTACTAGTTAGGATTCGTTTCTACTACGTTACTTACATAGAGATTTTAAGTTAAGCTTTGTTGACATTGACGAAAAGAATAAAGAACAAAAAAAGAAATCTGTTTTGCTCTAGTTAGAGAAGTTTTTTTTTGCCATTGTAGTTTTATACACTAAATGTGGTGGTGTTCTGTGGTATTTAATAATTTAAAGTTTCACAGTTAATTTAATCTATTAATTGCCGTATTTCAACTTGTNTTTCAACTTGTTTTTACATTTTTTTTTTTTTTTTTTTGTCTGAATTTATACGCTTTGTTTATAAAAGACCAAAAACCTAACAAAAAACAAAAGGGATTGATCAGATATTTTTGGGTCCGAGGTTTTCACTTTATGTTTCTCCTGCTAGATATTTAATTTACTGGGGTCCACTATTTGACGATTCTTCTTTGTTTTTGAGCTACCGTTACCTTTTAAAACCACTATCCAATCAAATCTTTCCAAGTAATTCCTTATCTTTACACCCATTGGTCCTTCACTAAGTTCAGTCACAGTCATCTTTTCGACCCGAAATAACCGCCTCTCGAGTCGGATTCTTCCCGGGTCAACCCGGTTCGCTCTCTCGAGGAAAAACCAAAATAGATATTTTTGCATCGGCGTCAACTTTTTTTCAAGGGTTTGATGAAAAAATGGAAGAACCATCGAGACGTCGATCTCTCGTTGGAAACAACGGCAAGACCAAGCGAGCTCTAATGGAGACGAAAGAAGAAGACGGGGATATTGATGACGTGGAACTGTGGGATACGTTGAGTGATGGATTCAAGCGTGCACAAGTCGTACTCGATCAGAATCGTGATTTGATCCAACGCGTCAACGATAACCACCGGTCTCGGATTCCAGATAACGTCGCGAGTAACGTTGGCTTGATCAACGAAATTAATGGTAATATTTCGAGAGTTATGGAGATTTACTCTGATTTGTCTGTTGATTTCGCTAAACATTTCAAAAATGATGGGCGGAGGACGGCGAAGTATAGTGGTGACGCTACAATCACCACCACTGGTTCTTGTGGCGGTGGACGAAGCTCTTGCGGTTCTTAAAGTCATTTCACCAACACGAAGCTCCTGGTTGTATGCTCTGTTTCGTTGTGTCACAAATTTTAAAGTGTCGGAAAAAATGTGATGATGAGTCTGGATTTGTGTCATAGTAAGTAGTGGGTTTTAGGATCTTGATATGCATCTGATCTTGCATTATGTGGATGTACTGCATTGCGATTTTGTACTGTTTTGAGGTGTGCTTGAAGGTAATTTATGTTTCTGTATTCTGCTCTGCGCTTAATCTCTTGTTGGGAAATATGAGGGAGAGCCAACCAAAAGAGTATTTTTTACTTTTTTCTTTTTGTCATTTGTGTGGAGAAAAGTGTCGGGTGCTTTTTGACATCAGCATACAAGTGGTGGAAGTATGATCTTTTGCAAATTTCCACCAAGAAGAACAAGAGATCACGTATAGGGACAAACTCTCATAAAAGTGGCAACATCTATTTCGAAATTTATTACTAAAAAACAACCTCTGAAACTGAAAGTGATCTTGTTCTTGTTGTGAAGCTAGGAAACAAGTGATAGCATTTAAGGTACACCTAACTCGTAAGAAGGGTTTAGAGAGGAAGCTCTCCACTGTCTGCAATAACGACTTTGCTTTTAGGACTTCCACCTTGGCTTCCCTCAGCTTCAACCTTATACACAACATCCATTCCTTGCACCACTTTCCCAAACACCACATGCCTTCCATCTAACCAGCTGGTTGTCACGGTCGTGATAAAAAACTGTGAACCGTTTGTGTCTTCTCCCGAGTTCGCCATCGAAAGGAAACCTGTTTGTACATTCAGAATTCATCAACCACCCTTCACACCAATTTATGACTGTTTCCACATGTATACTTGCCAAATTTGGCTCAAGGAAGAGAATGATTAATCACCTGGTCCGGTGTGCTTTAGCTTGAAGTTCTCATCTGGAAACTTCTTCCCGTAGATTGATTCTCCACCCATACCATTTCCGTGTGTGAAATCACCTCCTTGGATCATAAAGCTAGGAATGATCCTATGGAATTTGCTTCCCTTGTAGTGTAGAGGCTTCCCGCTCTTCCCTACACCTTTCTCACCTGTATGCCACAAGAATTAACACATTTAATCGCGAAGCGGATCCAAAAAGCTGTAAATAACATACAGCTCCCGATTATAAAAACATTCCAAAACTGATACAAAATCATAAGGATGCATACTCTACATTTAAACCTCCAAACAAGTGTTCAAAAAGACACTGGGACCCTTGTAATACTCATTCGAGACTGTAAGAATAAACTCAGTAGCTTACCTGTGCACAGAGCTCTGAAGTTATCTGCAAGAATGAAACACATTCACGAATTACTCTCTTGGATATAAAAATTCTTATGCAAATCAAAATATTCTGGAGCCATGATCAAATCAAACAAAATATTTTACCTGTAGTTTTTGGGACAGTCTTGCCAAATAGTCCTATAACAATGCGACCTGCAACATAATAGTAACCAGAGAATCAAACATTAGAAGAAGAAACCAAGAATCAGATGTATCTGATGAACAAATGAGAAAATTCAAGTAGTAATCTGATGAACAAGATGATTAAAATCATACCAGCCTCTTTGCCATCAATCTCTACATCAAAGTAAACCTTGTGAGTGATCTCCTGCAGATCTTCCTTTGCCTAATCAAAATCACAAATTCATCAATCATAACATCGAATGAACTGTTTCAATCAATACATCTAAAGAAACATCGAAACAAAAGGAAAAACACAAATGTAGATCTGGATCACTTTGGTTTAGCTTCAGTGTTCTGAAGAAAAATTGAAACCGATCCAGAATCGGGAGGGTGGAGAATAATTTACCTGGATTAAAGCTAGGGCTCCGAAAAGGAAGAGAGACACAAGTAGAATAGAGCTTGATCTCGCCATCGTCGTCATCGTTTTCGCAATCGAAAGTGCAACAACTGAACAAGAGTGTGATTTTTTACTTTTGATCCAGTTGAAAGAAGCTAACATGCGCTGGTCTTGTTATTGGGCTTCTAGTGGGTCTCGAGTGGGCTTTTTGTTTTTTGTTTTAAAAGCGTAGTTTGGTATTACTATAGCCTATAGGCCTCCTTAGCTAGAGATTGTTTTTTTTTTTTTTGGTCAGCTAGAGATTGTTAATTAACCGATGTTGGTGGCATCCAGTTAAAATTGTATGGCAGAATAGTAAATAAATCTGGCGGAATAACTAAAATTGTTGTGAAATAAAATAGACGTTAAAAAATTATTATTGATATTTTTTTTTTTTTATAAACAGCATTGTAATGCAAGGATTTCGACAGTATCCAGATGCATGAATCTGTGGGAGTGGTGATTCAATTGATCAGTGCAAATCAGACTTTCCAATTCACATTATTGACATAACAGTAACAGTTTTCATATTNTTATAGTTGTTTGAAATTCGTTTTTTTTTTTTTTTTTTTTTTTTTTGGACACATTCGTTTGTTTGTTTAATATCGGTTTTTGACGAATTCATCACCAAAAGATACGCAAATTAAAAAAAGAGTAGGTCACCACAATTGACCAATTAACGAAACATTGTCGTCTTAATTAGTGTCACTAAGACTAATTAGTGTCACTAAGACGAAAATGACACCACCCAAAAGTTTCCACCTCTCTCGTCTCTCTACACTAGACATAATCATCGTTGCGTCATTTATTTCCCATTTTAAAAATTAAATTCACTAATGACTTGACGCATTTCAAGACAAACATGTTCTTGGAAAATATTTACAAAATTCTTATACATAATTACAAATCTACATTATTTGAAACGTTTGCTTTTCATCCGTAATCGCTGGATCCAAATTCAAGTACTCATCACACAAAAAAAGTCATTAGTGTTATATTGATATAAAATAGGTATGTTTTTTAAAAAGATGAAAACATCTGCGTTTTCTTTTGACAATTGACAAAAAGTTTTTGTTATACTCATAAAGACAAATAGTTTTTCATACTTTAGCTTTTTTGGTAAAAGTTAAATATTCACATGATATTCTTCACCTCATTGGGACATATGCACTGACTGATTCACCATAGAAAATATCTCCACTATATGGAAGAATAATTATTGTCACCCAAAAAAAAAAGACACAGAAGAATAATTTAGAGCTATGAACTTAATAGTTTAAAATGGACTATTTGCATGAATACCATTAAATTAGAATTATGAGTAATATATACATAAACTCTAAAAAAATCAAACCGGCCGGTTGATGTTTTGTATTCTTTACGTTGATGACTCTGTTGATGTTTTCCTTAATTATATAGTACTAAACCAGCTCAGGACACATGCATGGCATGATGGCATAATCCACCACATATTGATTTTTCAGTTTAGAGTTCGAATAGAATGTATCATTCTAATTGGCATGACAATTCATGTTTCATGTTGAAGAAACTAAAATCCAATAAAGAACTGAAATATTCTAGGGTTTTAAAAAAGCTTATTGGAAATTTCTAAAACCCTAAATATGAAGATGAGAAGATAACGAACTTCTTTTAGAGGTGCACTCTATACTAACATTTACATGGTCGATGCTTATATAACCGTTAACATCTCACAATTTCATTAATAGATTCTACTTTTAAAAAAGGCCTCATTTGCGTCCTTAAATAGTATGAAATTAGGGAGATTTCTTCTTCTTTTTTTTGTCGTTTTAATCAACCAATGGAAAGTGGAATAGTATGATTATTATAAATAGTAGCCTAAAGAAAAGTAAGGGTCAAATCGAATAGCTTTACATTGGAATGGACTCATGGGGAATGCATTTGGTAAATAGTACTTATCGATCCATCCATCAAGCAACAACAACTTTTGAGCCAGTGTACTTACATGTTCGACATCTCCCACTTTTTTTACTGACGGGAATCACTAACCCAAAAATATGCCTAAGTTTTTTACCAAGATAAAAAATATATAAGATCCATGTGAGCAATAACAATGATTTAATGATTCATATGAAGTAAAATAGACATGCGCGTGTATGTTTGTGACAAAATTGGAAAACCTGTTATATAGATGATTTTATAACTGATTTCACTTCTTTTATTTCTTTATGTATAATCGGGGCGAACGGTTATATTTGTGTAAAATTGATGTAATTATTTTTAATTTCTCAAAATTTGTTTATGTTGGAATTGATTGACATGTCTAAGGAGACTATTTTATTTTGCATAAATATGCAGTTAAGAAATATTCTTTATAAATGTGAATCGTACTACGGTCGCATTAATTTTTTGAAACGAGAATTACTAATTTTCACTATTTTATTTGGCGAAAAACAAAATTATAATTGAACAAAAAAGTAGCCATATAGTCCAATGATCAATGTTTGTTTGTCCTTAATTGGTCTGAAAATAATAAACTATTTTGTGATAATAATGATTGGTCATTGAGTAATTATCCTTTTCCAAAAGGGGAAAGACAAAAAGGAGACCTTTTGTAATGAAGAATATAAAAAAGTCGAAGATAAAAGTAAAACAAAAAAGGAAGTTTATATTATTTTCTTCTTCATTATTATTAATAAAAAAGACTTTTTCAATGACAATGACACAAAAGTTATGAGCATATAAATTGGTGGTGATGGAATTTATAAAGGTGTTGGGGGCCAAAACACTTACTCATGCTTTTTATTCTTTACTCTTTATCACACCCATCTAATCCCTTAAAAGTAAAATTATATCATTGTCTACCACTGAATATATTCTTAATTGTAAATTAAGTTGACTTGTCTCAACTAATCATTCTTATTATCTTTTAGAAATCATAAATACAACAATTATAAAACTTTAATAAGTATAAATTCAAATTAAATAACTTTTCAAAACTTTTGCTAAGCAAATTTTCTACTATGATTATCATGTTTGATCTTGTCTGATTCACAATTTATGTTGCTCATTAAGTACTTTTTATCTTGACTGATTCTTTTTAGCATCCACTTATATACATGTTACTTTTTTCTTTCACAAATTGTTGATTTTGACTAGAGAATTTTTAGAAACTTAATGAACTTCTAGAAGCTTAATCCAAGTTGTATGTCATCTTTATTGGTTGATTATTCTTCTATGGCCAATGTTGTTTGCTAGCATATTGATGATGCTGTTTCCATATCTTTATTATACTGTGTGATGTATAACGAATCTTCTATTCGTTCAGAATATGTAGTTTACTGGTTTGTGCTAATATTATATGGATTTGAACCAATTTAAAACATTATATTGTTGAAAAAAAACAACAACGAATTTTCCATTCTATGGGTTATGCTATGTGGTTTATAAAAAAGACTCAAATCAGTTTAACTTTATGTAGAATTTAATTATTAAGTCCCTACATATATATTATTCACCATATATTTGTCAATATGAGAATAAAGTCTTTTGACATTTCTTGCCAAGGATCATCTACAATCTAATTAAAATTCCTCTTTATTGTTTGGTTCAATGTATTTAAACCATGTACACATTTTATAGTTGAATTTGGTTACTGATTTTGTTTCGGATACCATAAATTTCATCAATTTTTTTTCCATCGATAAATTTAAAACTTCATATTATATGTTTGGTTTGATTGAAAACATTGAATTTTAAAAACCACTAGTTCGATTGAAAAGTTTATTTTAGCTATTAGTTCGATCGAAAAAATCTAAAAGATAACAGAGACAAAATTTAGACATCATACGAAACTCGTAATTCATTTTCTATTTTCGATCTAGAGTGTATGAGTTTTGGTTCATAAAGTCTAAAGTCACAAAACTGACATATATTAAAGATATTTAATAAGAAAGACCTAGACTGAATTGAGTTTAACGTGTGTAAGCACTTCTGATAGTTAGTTAATTAAACTCAAAACTTTAAAATTAATGCGACAAAGAAAGGAAATGCAAAGAAAGGAAAAAAACGGAAAGAAGAAGATACGCATAGATACTCATACAACTTAGATATTTTTTTGTGTCAGCTGAATGAGATACTCTTAGATAAGAAGAATATAAAACACGATATATATTTTTCAAAGAAGAATAAAAATAATAAAATGTTAGATTGTCAAATCCGAAATCAAATTGCAAAAAAAATAACGAAAAGGAGTTTAAGCGAATGAAATGAAAACAAGATCTTTACATTGGGCCATAGAGAATCTATACTACACCACATGCGTCTTTTTTTTTTTTTCTCCTCCTCCTCCCCCTTCAATTTCACCACGATAATAATTTTATTCAAGTTAGACAAAACAACAAAACAACAAATTCATGTAATAAAAATATATTAGTGGGACCCATTGACAATAGACCACTTAAAACAGCGACTCTTCTTTCTTACATATCTTAAGCTCAAAGCCTGAGTCCATTTGAAACCAAGCACACACAAGTGACAAAAAAACAAAATTAAAATTTCTATTATTATCAAAATATTTCTTTTTGGTAAAAGCGACTACACATTTTATTATCCAATTTTTATTCTTATTTTTGGTTTCAATTTTCACGGCGATGCCGACACCGGTGAGTACGGCGAGGCAATGTTTAACGGAAGAAACAGCACGAGCCTTAGACGACGCAGTAGCAGTGGCGCGTCGTAGGAGTCACGCTCAAACGACGTCGCTTCACGCGATATCGGGTTTACTTTCGATGCCTTCTTCGATTCTCCGTGAAGTTTGTATCTCACGCGCCGCTCACAACACGCCCTACTCTTCTCGTCTTCAGTTTCGCGCGCTCGAGCTTTGCGTCGGCGTTTCTCTCGATAGACTCCCTTCCTCCAAACCGAAATCTCCGGCGGAGGAGGAGGAGGAGACGGCGTTGGTGGAGCCGCCGGTTTCGAACTCGCTCATGGCGGCGATAAAACGATCTCAGGCGACGCAGAGGAGACACCCGGAGAGTAGTACTAGTTATAATCACCTGCATCACATCCACGGTGGAATCGCGAGCCAAACGACGTCGGTTTTGAAAGTTGAGTTAAAGTATTTTATTTTGTCGATACTTGATGACCCGATTGTGAGTCGGGTATTCGGGGAAGCCGGGTTTCGGAGCACCGATATCAAACTCGACGTTCTTCATCCTCCGGTGACGAGATTCTCGTCGCGATCTCGTTGTCCGCCGTTGTTTTTATGTAATCTACCGGAATCTGATTCGGGTCGGGTTAGATTCGGGTTCGACGAGAATTGTAGGAGGATCGGTGAGGTTTTAGGTCGGAAAGAGAAGAAGAATCCATTGCTCGTTGGTGTTTGTGGTGGTGAAGCTTTGAAATCATTTGTTGATTCGATTAACAGAGGGAGATTAGGGTTTTTGCCTCTGGAGATTAGCGGGTTAAGTGTAATTAGTGTAGAGAAAGAGATGAAGCTTGATGATTTAGGGAGGATTGTTGAGGACAAGTGTATGGAATCAAAGTTTGGGATTGTTTTGAATCTGGGAGATTTTAGGGTTTTGATTAGTGAAGCTTTTTGTAGTGAGTTTGTGTTGAAGCTTTCGGAGTTGTTGAGAGTTTATAGTGAAAAGCTTTGGTTTATAGGAAGTGTGGAGAGTAATGAGATGTATTTGAAGGTGGTTGAGAGGTTTCCGATGATCGGGAAAGATTGGGATCTTCATCTTCTTCCTATTACGTCTTCGAATCAAGGGGCTTATCCGAAATCAAGGTAAAATGATCTTTTATTGTTTTGTTTTCGAAAAAATGTCGAAATGTTTTGAGTGAGGCAGTGATGTTTCTGGTTTTGTATTACAGTTTGATGGGATCATTTGTTCCATTTGGAGGTTTTTTTTCATCGTCATCGGATTTCAGAGTACCGTTAATGAATCAGACTTTGCCGCGGTGTCATCTTTGCAACGAGAAGTATGAGCAAGAAGTCTCGGCTTTGGCTAAGTCTGGTTCTAGTCATTTGTTGACGGATGATCAGTGTTCTGAGAAGTTACCTTCTTGGTTACGAAATGTGGAGCAAGAACAAGACAAAGGAATTCTCATGAAGGTGTAGTTAAAGTTTTGTTTCAATGCTAGCAATAACTGGCTTGTCATGTGTTTGGTTTTAAATGCAACATCTTGAGGGTGTTTGCTTTTTCATTCTGTGCAGGCTAAAGATGATCCAAACGTAGTAGCTTCTCAGATTCCCGCTCTGCAGAAGAAATGGGATGACATTTGTCAAAGAATCCATCAGACTCCGGCGTTTCCAAAACTCAGTTTTCAGCCTATTAGACCGCAGTTGCCGCTTCAGCTGGTTTCTTCTAGTGAGATAAAGATGGGCCTCGGAAACCCAACCGAGCAAGGTGCTCGCATTAGGACCACTGAAAGCTTTCAGGGGATGGCTCAAGCACAGAATCCGCCACACCAACCTGGTTTATCAGTAAAGATTTTAAAGCCAAAACATACGGAGGATCTCACAAGCCGCACAACAAACTCACCTTTGAGCTGTGTTACTACAGATTTAGGGTTAGGAACCATATATTCGTCGAAAAACCAGGAATCAAGCACACCGGTATCAATTGACCGGAGAGGCTTTGGGGTGATCAAAGAGAAACCACTGTTGGCGACTTCACGGTATTGCACAGATTTCAAGTCTCTCAGAGAATTACTCTCTAGGAAAGTCGGCTGGCAAAATGAAGCTGTGAACGCCATCAGCGAAATCATTTGTGGATACAGAGATGATGAGTCCAAGAGAAGAAGCCACATAGCTTCGAATGCAACAAACAAAAGTAGTGTTTGGCTTGCTCTTCTTGGACCTGACAAAGTCGGAAAGAAGAAAGTAGCATCAGCTCTTGCAGAAGTTTTCTCCGGTGGACAAGACAACTGCATCTGTGTGGATTTCCAGGCGCGTGACAGTCTTGATGATAGATTCAGAGGAAAGACAGTTGTTGATTACATTGCTGGCGAAGTGGCGAGGCGGGTGGATTCTGTTGTTTTCATTGAAAACGTGGAAAAAGCAGAGTTCCCGGATCAGATCAGATTGTCTGATGCTGTGAAAACTGGAAAACTCCGTGATTCACATGGGAGAGAGATCAGTATGAAAAATGTTATTGTTGTTGCTACTACTTCCGGTATTGATAAAGACAGTGATTGTCATGTTCTTGAAGAACCTGTCAAATATCCCGAGGAGCGAGTTCTCAGCGCCAAAAACTGGAAACTTCAGATAAAAGTAGCCGACGATGCTTCAAACATTAACAAGAACAGTCTAAACAAGAGAAGACAAGAGGAGTCAGAAACAGAGGTTACACAGCTTCGAGCTCTTAAATCTCAACGTTCTTTTCTCGATCTGAATCTTCCGGTGGATGAGACAGAAGCTAACGCAGATGAAGGATATGCAATGTCCGAGAATACGGAAGCTTGGCTTGAGGATTTTATCGAACAAGTAGACGGGAATGTGATGTTCAAGCTGATTGACTTTGATGGATTAGCGAAGAACATCAAAAAGAAGATCGTTTCGCATTTTCATCAGTCATTTGGACCTGAAACACATCTAGAGATTGAAAACGATGCAATCCGTCAGATCTTAGCTGCCTTGAGATGGTCATCAGATGAAGAGAAAACATTTGATCAGTGGCTGCAAACTGTTCTTGCTTCAAGCTTCTCTGAAGCAAGACAAAAGTATAGTTCCACTTCTCCTTCCACAGTGAAACTTATCGCCTCCAAAGATTGTCCTCCTGAAGAGGAAAATGCTGGAATAAAGTTTCCGGCAAGAGTTGAAGTAATTTGAGTAGTGTGGTTGTTTATTTCATATTATAAATATATGGTGATGATAGTTATATAGATCTCGTAAGAGTTTTGTAATCGGCTTGGTTTAAGTTTGTGCTTTTGTCACTAAGTGTATATTATAGGCTTAAAGCTGAGCTACATTTTGTGGTACATAGTTTTTGAAGGAGAGCCAAAATTGCCACAGCTTTTGGTTTTGGGCATCTCTTTCTATAATCTTTTCTTCCTTAATATCCAATATTCTACATATTTTCTGTATATTTTGTATAAATATTGAAATCAAGTTTCATATTATCAGGCAGGCTTCTGCATTTTTCATTTTACTGAATTTGTGTAGGAACCGATTTTGTTGCTTGTTCTACAATTAATAAGAGGAAAAAATATTTAGGAAACTTGTGATGTGCTAGGTGGATTCTGGGATCATGATTCTAGGACAATTTTTTGTTTTTCTTGTTCAAATACACTTTGAGGAAAAAAACTTAAGCAAAAACATCAGTAATTGTTATCTCCCTCCGCCATTGTTGTTAACTCTTAACTTCAATCTATTACTGTTTTTTAGTTTTCTTTTTTTCTATCATCGAAATATATAAATTCATAAATGTTTCTTTCTTTTATATTATATAAGGTTTTTTTTTTTAACAACTTATATTATATGAGGTCGAATTGCATTTTTACTTGACATAAGTTACAAAGATTATAAATTTAGTATGCAATCTATTTTATTGTATAACCCATAGTAATATGATCATCCATAATCTATGTTGGAGTGGAAATTTAAGAATTATAATTTACAAATACATGACCAAAATAATTTTCGTCATTCCCTCTCCCTTGCTTCATAATGAAACTGATCAAAAAGGAAAAGCTCATAAGAGGCAGTTACATTCGATGAAGAAGTATGTGGAAGAATTGAAATTCGAGGAATATGATACAACAAACAAATATGAGGATCTGAACTATCACCTGGATACTCTAGAAAGGCACTGTCTCGTTTTCTTGATGAGAAGGAAAGGGCTGCAGTCGTTCTCCGATCTTATCCTCTACAACGTTAACATTGAGGTGAGAGTTACCTCGTTTATGTTTTGGATTTTGATGTTAGTGTTATTACTCTGGTTTGTTTTTGGATTTTGACATCTTGTTTGAGGTGAGATTTACATGTTTCTGGCTAACTATGAAGAGTTCATCCGATTATTATGATAATAAGTTTATATTTTATTATTTGTTTTCAACTATATTATAATTACAATAAAAAATTCATAGTGTTCATGTTTCATTATTTTTTACATTCTCTGTTTTAAGATGTACGAGCGTTTGAATGATGTACATAATATACACGCATTCATAACTCATCGATCTCTTCATGATATTCTACCGAAGGTATTAAAAAAAAAAAATTGGTTATAGAGATAAAAAATTAAGTTTGTTATGTCATATTCAGCTGGAGTATATAACCGTTGTACAACAAAATCTATGTATCACTCGATTCTTCAATATTTTCACTCTATACATGTATTGACATTTATAAAGACATTGATAAAAAAGAGTGGATGAATAATTTTCTTGGGAATATAGTGAAAGAATTGAGGTGTTAAAACAAAAGTTTTAAAAAATTGCCAGCTAAATCATAATTATCAATAATAATAATAGATGAGATCTTTGTGAACATTTGGTTTGTCAGAAACTCAATCTTTTGTTATGATGTAATATGGATTTGGAGATATTTAATTGTCCTCAATGATAACTTGTTATGTATCTTATTTTGATTATTTGTATGTTTTTCTAGTCATTGTTTGTTTTAATTCATCTGATATGTGAATGATGGCAATGGTAACACTTGTGAGTATCCGAGAGATTTGGTGGGGTGGGTAAAGGCTCTTGTATCGAGCTTGTATTCTTTTCATTAAATACTATATATATATATATATATAGTGGGAAAAGTAAAATATGTTCTCAAGGGCACAAAAGAGAAGTTTATAAGCCTATATTCAACAAAATTGCTTTCATAAAAATCACATTTTGAGGTACTTGTATCCAAAACCATGATTTTCCGTCATTCCCCTCTCCCCAGCTTGCCATCCTTGTACATCATTCTTTAAGATATTACACATCAACAACGAGATATGAACAAGTGAAAATGGTTGTTTACTTGCCAATATCAATTCAACAACCATATATCTCTCTTGGATTTGGTGTTAAGAAACCAACATACTGGATCGCAGATAATGAACCAAGTGATGATAAGATTGCTCGATTTCGATAATACAATATGCCTTATAAGTTTAACATCGTATAAGTCCTAATGCCAAATTGATACTTGTGAGTTCGTTAGCCTAATCTTGTTTAACATCAGAAATTCGGCCGTCCCACTCAGATATCTCGTGAAACATTTAAAAGGCCATAGATAACATCTGGGCCGTAAGTAAAAAGGCCCATTAGTAAGAAAACATTGACAACTCCGTGAAACATTAGTCGTTGTGATGGGACCCAAAAAACGGCGTGCAGTTTGTGAAGCTTTCAGTGGAACTGTCTTTATCTTTTAACATTTATCACTTTTTGTGTCTAAAAAGTAAAAACAAAAGTATTAAAGATCCTTTTTGATGGTAACTTCAATAAAAAGAAAGCCAAAAAGAACAAAACTACAATGTAAATACATTAATTAAAAAAAAAAAAAGTTTAAGGAGTACATTTTTTAACTTAAAAACAACAAACAAAACAAAACAAAACAAAAAAGAGAGGTGGATTATTCCCTAATATAGAGAGAGAGAGGGGAAAGGAGCTAAACAAAAGAGTAGTAGTTTTAGTTTTAATTGATTTTAGATTTGTCAGAAGCATAAACGTAGAGATCTGGATCAGTCTCGTAAAAGACAATATCACCAGTGTCACTAACGTAATGATCTTTCTTAATACTTGCTACCAAACTTTCCACCAAATGTATTGGTATTGGTCCTGATCTCTTTGGTTCTCTGTAGTATCTTCCCAACACATGTTTCGCTTCTTTCGTCTGTTCCATTTCAAAATTCATTAATCATTCTATTTATTTAGGATCATGTACTAACTAGTATTCAAAAAGATTTGGATTATAGAGTACTCACGGCCTCGACTAAGTGATAGTGAGGGATTTGTGGGAAAAGATGATGGATCACGTGAGTTCCAATGTCGTGATGGATGTTGTTGAAGATTCCGTAATCTCTATCAATTGTTGTTAATCCTCCACGCAAGTAACTCCATTCCTGTACCAATTTTGATTAAGACTTGATATAGTAAAGATTGTAGTATTGAAACATGCTTAGCTTGATGGTATTTTCGAAAAAGACAGGTATACCAAAAAACAAGAAGTTGTTTTATTTTGTTATTACCTTGCCTCTGTACCAAGGCAACTTCTCATCGTGACCATGATGATGCAAGTACGTGACAGCATCCAACCACATTACAAAGATCTACACAATTACCAAAATATTATGTCAGAAAAAAAAACAGAGTATTATAATTGTAATTACTCAAAATATACTCTTAACATTATATATTAGTACTTACGATGTAAGGAACACCATAGACTTTAAGAACCGAGATTGGACCGAACACGAAAGATAGAATGACAAGAATAGCCACCATGATGGACCAACAAGTAGTAGAAGTAGCCACAAGATTTCTTTCACTTGGTGCAAATAAACCACTGTTTGGGTTAAAATGTGACCCTTCTTTTCCTGGACTTCTGTACCACTGTTAAATCAAATTCACACACATCACCAAAAAATTAATTACTGCAGTTAAAAACAATGTAAAATCAAAATCAGTAAAAAAATGAAATTACCAGGTAGAGAGGATACGCGAGCATTGGGAGAGGGACAGTGTATCTTAGCATCCGAGTGCTATGTGGCAAGTTCTTGTACACTTTCTCTGGTAACTGCAATTTACAAATAATTTTGCTAAACATTTTGGTAAATTTTCGTAATACTAATTCGTTGCCATGTGATGTGTTTATTTAGTTTTTTTTTTTTTTTGGGTGTTATTGTTAGTTTTGAAGATGCCAAAAGGAGAAGGAACAAAAACAAAATAAAGAAGAAAAGTAAACGAGACGAATTTCGAGGAGAATCAATTTGATGCTGAAGGAGTCGAATAAAGAGTGGTCCATTATGTACTATATACATACGAAAAAGCTAAGTACTATAAAAAAACCCACTGAAAAAAAATATTTCTGGTGAAACTATATGATACTTGCAAAAATCCTTTTTTACTACAGCTAACAAACAAATCCGACAAGTGGTCGTTTTTATTATATGATTAACTGACCTCTCAGATTGGGAAAACAATAATTTAAAAATAAAAAAATCGAATCCTAAGAACATAGAAATATATTCTAATTCGGATATATAAACAAATAAAATTAAACCAAGAGAGAAAAGTAATTACCGGAACCCAAGACTCGTCATTTTCAACATGGCCATGGTTTTGGTGGTGTGTCCGATGGCTTATTCTCCTGCAAACCCATTATTATTATTATTAATTTATATTATAAAAAAAATACTGTTTATATAATGTCATTTTCGAGAGCAGATTCCAACAATCTTAAATTTCAAATAAAAAAAACAAATATTTTTATTTGTCAATTCTAAGCTAAATGATTGATAAAAATCTAATTTTAATGATATCAACTTCAGCTGATGTTGACCAAAAGCCAAAAAAAAAGTTTTTCAACAGACAAATTTAATTAAAAAGATAATAATAATAATAAAGTTAAGATGTTAACTCAAAACAAATTATTTCTCCAGGTACACAAGTGAAAACAACAGCTAATGGGTCATAAAAAAGGCCCATAGCATTTAATCAAAAGTTTGGATTCTTTAGATTATATGCCCTTTGAGAGTGTAAAGCCACCACACATAGTCACTAAGTCACATGCATTATTTAGATTCGCAAATTACCTCAAACCCCAATAAAATACAATTTAAGATTAATTTGATAACATGCAACACCATAAATAACAAAATGAAAATGTAAAAATTACGAAAAATTAGTAAAATATGATAAAAAAATATGAATTTAACTTACCAACCATGGTATGGAACGAGAATGAAGGAATGAAGAATGTGACCAACCACACTATTGAGCAGAGGAATGTCTGAAAAACTCCCATGCCCACTGTTTTCACATCATTATTATTTCATTAAACATATAATAATAATAATCTGAGTCAAATTGCATTTATTGGTTTCCCATATTAGCCATTTCAGACACTTCAATAACAACAAAGACACTTCAATAACAACAAAGTAAACAAATCAAAATATAGATGACGTGTAATAATCTCGACCACACAAAAAGCAAAAATTATAAATTTTCGGAGATCTAGAGACCAAAAAAATATAAATAAAAGTGATTGTAGATCCATGAAATGCGGAACCAATAATTAAATTAGAGATATTTTGTTACGAGTCCTACGACTAATCATGAACGTTAATAAAATAAAGCCAAAAAAAAAAAAAAAATCTAAGATCCCCTTTTTAAATTAAAAAATAACCTCAAAAGAATCAATTAACGAAATTAATCGAACGTGCATTAAGAAATCGAGGAACCAAAAATCGAAATGAAAATTATAATAAATGAAAAAAAAAATCGAAATTAAGAATTGATTAAGTAATAAAATTATTACCAGTCGTGGCCAAGAACGAAAAGGGCCCAGAAAAGGGTTCCTTGGGCGGCCCAATAAAGAGGCCAAAAGAGCCAGCTATCAAAATACACGGCGGCGACGGCTAGGGCCGTGACGGCGCAAAAGTCTCTGACGACATAACTCATGGATCTCAGAGGACTCTTGACCCAACAGTGTTTTGGGATGGCGGCTCTAATGTCACCGATCTTGAAAGGAGGCTGAGCACTGGGATCAAACCCTTCTTCTGTCTTCACATTGTTGCTACGTTGATCCATAGCGACAACCATCGCCGGAGGAGAAGGTGGAAGAAGAAGAACAAGTCTCTCTTTCTTCAGAGTGGAAAATGGTGTTTGTGGGGAAGAAAGGGTTTGATGAATTTTTTTGGGATTGTGAGATTTGTTTATATAAAGGGGAGAGAGAGGAGCGAGTGAAGAAGATGTGTAGACAATTCAGCAAAAAACTCCAAATTTTTGTTTTTTCTTTTTCTTTTTTTAATTGTTATTAGAATTACTCCCTCTGTTTTTTAAAAATTGATGTTTTAGCTTCTTTTTCTTGTTTCTAAAAGATTGATGTTCTACTTTTTAATTAATATATTTTTGTTATAAAGTTAATTAATCACAAGTTCCTAAGCAAAAAATTAAAGTGATATTGATTTTATTGGTAGGATTTTCTACAAAAATAATATTAACCAATAAAAATAAATGAAGGAAAGTAAACATTTAATATTTCTTAATATGTGTGAAAATCTCAAAACATCAATCTTTAAAAAACAGAGGGAGTATTATTTAGTAGTAATAAAAAGAGTAAAAGAAGGTTTCTTTTTTTTTTCCTGTAATTTGGTGCACTTGTTTTTTTTTTTTTTTTTGTTACTGTTGTTACGTTTGTTTGTTCTATAAAACCAAATTGGAGAATTGTGACACTGAAAGTAAAGTTTTTTAATTTTAATTTTTATATTTTGAGAAACCAAAGTTATAAATTTTTATGAAGATCAACGTTTTACCATTTACTGGTTATTCTTTTACCTTTCACCATTTCAATTTCGTGAGAATTGATTCTTCTTGTCCTAGGAATTTATGAATATGCTTTAAAAAAAAAAAAAATGTCAACTAGTGCTAAATAAATTATACTCATTGTGAGTATTATATATACATATTTGGAATTCAGACAATATATATATATATATATATATACAAATTTGGAAAATGAGTTTTAAAAATTTATTAAGCGGACTAGACATTTATACAAAGAACCAAGAAAAAGAGAGCAACAAAAGTTGAGCTAGTGATTTAGCGTGTGGTTGGTATCATATATCTATGCATAGTAATGGAGAATAAACTGGATATTTTTTTTGCTGTAATTTTGTGTACTTGATTTTTATTACTTTTGCTTACGTTCGATAAAACCAAAATGGAGAAAATGTGACATTTATTGCACTTGCTAATTTTGTCCTGACTTAGCGAATATGCTAAATAAATTATACTTATTTCTATGGACAAAAACAAAATTATACTTATTTCCTAACGGTAAAGTGAGCATTATATATATACCAACCACATTGATTATAGAATAACCTGTAATCGTTGATTAAAAAATTTAAAAATTTAAAACAAATTTTGAAAAAAAAATCAATATGATTTGGACCGTTCAAAAAAATTATCTTCGCAAACTAATATAACATCGTTGTTTATTCTAGAATTGTTAGTGCTTCATTATATGATCGTTCAAATCTAATTTACTACATATTGCATTTTATGGTTGATGATATAGAGGTTTCAATAAATGAAAGTCCAATATATTTCAATCGTCTCTCTAAGATTCATTGGTTAATTTAATCAATACTTTAAATGGAGGATATATTTAATGTTTGATATTTTTGTTAATCGAGAAATTTTATAGGAGAAATCCACTTAATATCAATAAATAAGAAATTTGGATACAGCAACCATAAAATTCGGATCATTTATGTTCATTTTAGTTTACAGTTAAGTCAATTAGAAAACTATTTTTACCATGAAACTTTTAGACAAGAAAACAAAATGTCAATTATACAAGAAGTCATGAACGTTCATCAAAATATCGGTTCTAATATGGTTCATACATGATTGATGAAAGAAAAATATGAAAACTTTTACTACAAATATATGGTATTAGTACAAATTTGATAGCTGCTTATATGAGAAAAATTGAAAACTAATTGTCACATCACTCCGATTTAGTTGACTTAATTAAAGGTTGCAGTGGATTTTCATTTATTTCAAAACCACTTGAATTAATCAATGTCTTTCTGCCTTTGTTAAAAAAAATTGACATCCTGGAATATTTAATAAATATGTTTTCTTATAAGAATTTCGGTATATATATTTTTTTATTTTAGGAAGATGTAGTTTTGGAAAGAAACAAAAATATTTGTTTTCCCATTCATCATATTATATTATATGATTATATCAGTGAGAGCCATATATAAGTTGTAGGTGAATAAGTTGGACTAAATAAATGCTCTCAATGCGGAGATAGCAACACAAAATAGAACAATTTGTCTGGTCAAATGGTGCAGAATAAAGTAAATTAAAAGTATTATACTATGTAACTAACTTACTCTACATTTTTTTTATTACTTGAAATATCTTTGAATATTCACTAACAAAACATGTATCTATGAATAATTCTCTTAAACTGGTATTTGGATCAATAATACATATATACATATATATATTATTTTAATTATGAGATGTTGTGGACTTTCACCATCCGACTAACTTCAGTTAATATAGTTGTTAAATAATCTCATTTGTCCAAAACATGACATTAGTTTAGCTAGCCAAACATGAATAGTTAAGTAATCTATTATCACTTGGAAACATGTACTACCAATTAAGTTGTTACTTAACAAAATGCAATGCAATTATGAAAGGTGAAATAACTTGTTTGATCACGACACAAAGCTTTGAATCAAGACATTTATGGTTAGTGGATGAGACAATGTATTTGTGTACAAATGTAAACTGAAACCCTTTCTCTTCCCTCTTATTTATTTTGCCAACACGCCTTCTCAATTTAACCATTACCTGTTAGCTACATTGTACATACATGTTTGACTTAATTGTTGAAATTTGCAATTACTAGTGAAAATCACTTAAACCAACTTTTTCTTGATTTGGAAGAGACCTTTTCACATGATCTTCCACCCTCCATGACCGAAATTGGCAAGCTAAAACATCTTTTGATAGCACATGATATTTAGTGCTACAGTAAAACTAAGCCTTGATTTAATTTAATTGTTTATTACTTTTCGCTTTTTTTGGTTTGTCTATTTAAACATTTGTTAGCATTTTGTATTACTAATTACACACACTAATTTTTACCATTTACGTATAATTGATCATACAAAATGATAAAAGTGTTTAAATAGAAAAAAAAAAAACAGTGAACGATAATAAATAACGAAAATATATGATAAATAGACATACAAAAAATTAGTAGTGCATAAAAAAATAGTTTTACCGATTTTAGTATTGCTAATTATTATCGTTGTTAATTATGACTGCATAAAATTTAACGATATATTGACACCAACTCAGATAATTAACCAGTGTAGTAATNATCGTTGTTAATTATGACTGCATAAAATTTAACGATATATTGACACCAACTCAGATAACCAGTGTAGTAAAAATCCGTTGTACTCGCCAAAGAAAAGAAGAACGTGTATCGGAAATTATCCATTTCAAACATACATTAGATACTTTTCTAAACGATTTACTCGATGTATGAAGCTTCCACTAAAAATCTCTTTATTTACCATACCGAATAGTAACTGATGGGTATACAATCACAAACATTTCCAATTGCTATGAAGAATACAAGGAGCCAAGAACTCAGAAAGGGTGACAAAATGATGTGCATAGAATATATGTTTGTATATAGAAATAAGCATGCACGTGTATTCGACAAATGTTCACGACCGTGGGCTACTTGATACATACCACTTCGACTTTATATGTAAATGTGTTGAGAATAATAATTGAGAGAATGAATCCCAAAATGCAAAGAGAAGTATGTGTTTGTTATTTAGCATACGCACATGACATGGTCGAGGACATCCTTCGACCCTCCTCGTGATTTCCGAAGGGTCATACTTTTTTTCCCTTTATTATAAATCTCTAATGATTAATCAATATATATTAATTATCATTACATATCTCGCCAACTACGTATGAATATCCATTAACATTTTTTTTTTTTTTTGGGTAGTCCGTATTGAAATGATAATTAATTAATCATGCAATGTTTTGTTATGTTATGATAATTGTACAAAATTTACGAATTAAAAATTAAATTCGACAATGCCGCTATTCTTCAAGTTTAATTACAAAGACAAAGAAACTCATATCTACGATTTATTTTTGGTCATCTATCCGTCTACTTACATTAGCTTTTTCATTTACATCAAATCATATGCTAAAAAAACATTCGTCATCGAAAATCATAAAGAAAATAACTCTATGGCAAGGTTTTCAAAATCATGTAGGTGTCCTCGCTCTGTATTGAAACATTTTTTGTATTTATTTGAAAATGTCTAATGGATTTTTTTCACAAAATATTATCTGAATGTTTTGATCACTGATTCATTTTTTTTAGTTTTAATAATGGTTTCATAAATTAGATATCTTTTTCATCTGGTGATTTCATTTATTTCATAATTGTTTTTTTTTTTTTTTGGTCGATAACGATAACACGATCACATTTCATGCGTTATAACTTTATTTTTAAGTTACCATCAAGATATTTTCTGACGTTAAGGCACCATCTTCTTTTAATTTGACTACTAATCCAAGTCATCAGTGACTTTTTTGGTCGAAGTGCTCACATTGTTGAAAAAAAAAGGGTGATATTGAAATAATATAGATCCGATCCAATATATATTTATATGATTCATAAATCATAATTATATATTCTCTTGTAAGACTAAATGTGCTAATCATACACGTCTCTACATAGTACGTGTTTATTATATAACTGATGGTATTTGTATTAACCATCAGTATTTCATGGGAAAGTCGTGTACGTATAGAGGAATCATTTCAAAGATACCCACGATGTTACCCAAATTAGATTAATGAGTTTTCTTAAGAAAACTCATTTGTTGTTTATATATACGTTAACTATAAAAAATAATACGAATGGTGGGCTCGCGGGAATATGCTTAATAATTTATAACAACTAGCTAATCTTATGTGATAATCTATTAGACTAAGATATACTACTTTTCTTTAAAATAATCAAAAATAATATTTTATAAATAAAAATTATGATTTAATATATTTTTTAAAATATCATCTAAAAACCATAAAAAATATTGCGAAATCCATAAAGGTGTTAACAACAATAAAACCTGTAAGTGTGTAAAACATTTTATAAACTGAAACTCGAGAGAGTATAAATAACGTGGGGTGTAGGAAAACAAAATCAAAATTATGGATAAATTCTTCTTGAATATTCCATTCGTTTCAAAAT